>JARQOC010000001.1:325134021-325369021 GCA_033576535.1 Allobates femoralis
AATAATGTAGAGGAATTTGGGAAAGAGTAACATTTTAAAAGACTCAATTCTGCTCAGCCATGAAAGATCAATTTTGGAAAGTCGCTGGTATTCAAGAGATAGAGAGTTGTGTAGTGCTGAGAGGTTGGTATGAGCTATTGCTTTTAGGGGTTTTGTAAGAAGGATACCCAAATAGGAGATGGTTTTTTCTGTCCAGGAGAAATCGAATTCCTGTTTAAGGTACTGAAGCAGGGTTTCATCAATGTAAAAATCTAGGACCTGAGATTTGGAAGAATTGATCTTGTAATAGGAGACTTGGGAGAATTTGTTAAGTTCAATAGCTAGATGTCTCAGGGATTTTAGAGGGTTGGTGAGTGTCAATAGGACATCATCTGCAAATAACGAAATCTTGTAGTCATGTTGGTCAATTGGGATGCCCTTGATGTTCTTGTTCTTCCTTATGTTAGCTGCCAGAGGTTCAATAAAAAGTGCAAATAAGAGAGGTGATAAGGGACAACCTTGCCTCGTACCATTAGAGAGATGGAATTTGGGAGATAAGGAAGTGTTTGAAGAAACCCTTGCAGATGGGGATTTGTACATAGATGTAATTGTCCTAAGAATATTACCTCTGAGACCAAAAGTTTCAAGGGTTCTGAATAGGAATGACCAGTTTACTCTATCGAATGCCTTTTCGGCATCTAAAGCCAAAAAGGCAGCCGGTTGTTTGGAGTGTTCGATGTTAGATATTAAATTTAGGACACGTCTTGTAGCATCCGTGGTAGTACGAGTAGGTATGAAGCCTGCTTGGTCGGGATGTATCAAGTTTTTAATAATTTTACTTAATCTGTTAGCTGCAAGTTTGGCGATGATCTTTGTATCCGTATTCAGAAGCGAAATTGGCCTGTAATTTTTTACATCAGAGGGGTCTCCCTTATCCTTATAGATGACAGAAATGGTGGCCTCTAACATGTCATCTGGAAGGACGCCATGAGAGGCAACATGATTCGCCAATTTAACAAGATAAGGAGCCAAAATGTTGTTAAATTCTTTGTACAGTTCGTTTTGAAACCCGTCAGGGCCCGGGGCTTTCCCCAATTTAGATTTATTAATGACCTCTGATACCTCGGAGAGAGAATATGGGGAGTTTAGTATGGTCAATTCAGCGGGTGTTAATGAGGGGAGATCCAAGTTGTGTAGATATTGGAGAATTTCATCCTCATTAGGAGAATAGTTAGACGGGGAGTCTTTCAAATTGTATAATGACGAGTAAAAGGAAGCAAATTCCAAGGCAATATCAGCTGGATGATGGAGGAATTTGTCCTGTTGGGTTTTAATAACTTTTATTCTTGTTGAGGTCCTCTGGAATTTAATTTTTTGGGCTAACAATTTAGAAGATCTGTCATCTGAATGGTAATGCGTTAATTTAAGTTTCTGGTTGATTTTGTCGTATTCAGAGGTGAGGATTGATTTCAAGTCGAGGCGGAGCTTGAAGATGTCATCTAATGTTTGGGGGTTTTTAGAAGATTGGTGCAATAATTCTAGATCTTGAATTTTAGATATGGTGTCCTTGAGTTTTTGCCTATTATTTTTTTGAAGCTGGGCATTTAATTGGATTAGCTTACCTCGTATGACAGTTTTAAAAGCAGACCACAGGATTTCTGTTGGGGTATCAGGTAAATCGTTTTCCCTGAAATAGTTAAGTATCGAGTCTTCGATTTCCTTCTTGTAAAGAGGGTGAGAGTATAAGAAACTATTGTTTCTCCACTGTTTATGTGAGATTACTCTCGGGCCAAAATTGAAATCAAAGGTAATGGGGGCATGATCCGACCAGGTCCTGGTCCCTATCTCCACTTTGGAAAACTTGGGGAGGGAAAAAATAGATGCCAGAACCAGGTCAATTCTGGAGTATGTTTTATGTGGTTTAGAAAAATAGGTGTATTCTATGGAAGAAGAATTGAGGCAACGGAAGACATCATAGAGATCGTTTCTGTGAAGCCAGGGATCTAGTGACTCGTTGTTTTTATTTCTTTGCTTGTTAGAGGAGTCAGTTACACTGTTTGGGACTGTATTAAAGTCGCCAAAGAGGATGAGATCACCCTGGACTTTGTCTGCAATGAGTCTCATGAGTTTGGTTAAAAACGTTTTTTGAGCTCTGTTTGGGACATAAAGACAGATGAGAGTGAATAAGTGGTTGTTTAATTTACAGATGAGAAGTAAATACCGACCCTCTGGATCTTCCAATCTATCAATATGCTCGAAGGTGACATTGTTATTGATCATGATAGCCACCCCAGCTTTTTTCTTCCGGTTATTAGCGAAAAATATAGTTTGAAAATTTTTGTTGGTGAGTCTTGGAGGTTGGAGGGAGGAGAATTTAGTCTCTTGGAGGCCTATCACATCGGCTTTGGAATCTCTTATCGTTTTCCATAGGAAAAATCGCCTTTGGGGGGAGTTTAACCCATTGCAGTTTTGGGAAAGAAAACGAAGAGACATGGTGAATTACAAAGCGATGTTATAGGGATAGGGATGCTTAGTAGTAGCAAGAGATGTCTAATTTGTCCAGAAATAATGAGGAACACCAGTAATGGAAAGTAGATAAGTGGTAGGGGATTAAGAGGTTTAAAGTGTCACTCAGTACTCAGAAGAGGGGATCTAACGATCACGATCTATTTCCTCTTTAAGGGGCTAGTGTTTTTGGCCATGCAACTCGGCCAAAGTGGTGGGGATAGGATCAAGTTAAGGAACAGAGAAACCTATGTTTTTAAGAATTTCCAGACCTCTGTGTACCTCGGAAATGGTGGTAACCCTTCCTTGATGAGAAAAGGAAATCCTAGTGGGGTTAAAGCTCCATTTGTAAAGAGTTGAGTTGTCTTGTAGGATTTTAGTGATGGGGGAGAGTTCTCTCCTCTGGAGCATAGTTTGCTTGGAGATATCGGCAAAGATTCTAATGTTATGGTATGGTGTAGGAAAGATCTTCCTCTTCTTCATGTGTTCTACAATTTGGTCTTTAGTATGTAAATAGTGGAACCTAACCAGGACATCCCTGGGGGTCTCAATGGGGAGTGAGGCTGGTTTTCTGAGGCGATATGTTGAGGCTAGAGTAAGGTCAAGATCAGTTAGCGTCGGTATTGTTAGTTTTAATAATTTAATGATAAATTGTGCAAGTTGAGCAGGAGGTATTGATTCCTCAATGCCGCGGAATTTTAAATTTTGGCGTCTATCTTTGTTATCTAATTCGGCAAGTTTAGCCTGCATGATTCTGCAACTGTCCTCCAAAGTTGTATGGGCCTTAGTCAGGGAATTAAATTTGGTAGACAATGCAGTAAGATCTGTTTTATTTTTGTCTGCTTTCTGTGCAACTTTGTCAACCGTAATTTGCATCAAATCAAATTTTGAGTCCAAACTTTGTTCAAATAGTTGGTTTTTTTTATCAAGAGCATAGAATACATCTTTGAAAAAATCCTTATCGATTGGGCCAGTCCAATCTATCCCTGCAAATGTGTCTGAAGTTTGAGGAGTAGGAGATTCCTTCCTCGGCTTCTGTTTGAGAGGGCTGGTGTTTGGTGTATCGTCGAGATCGGAGGAATCAGGGGAACGTCTAGAAAGAGGGGTAGCGGATGTTGTTTTAGAGGGTATATTCTTCCTCTTCTGAGAAGGATTGGTAGGTTTAATAAAAGTACCTTCCTCCATAGGTACATGTGAAGGAGAGTCTTGGTCGCTGTAGGAATGTCTGGGGGATCTAGACCGGTTTTTGGAATTAGCATGTGCGGTCTTAATATCCGCTCTAGGTGGCCTAGGAATTGACATGTTGAGCTGCGCTGAAAGCCTCAGTGGGGCTTTTAATGTAAGTCAAAATTAGGAGGGAATATAATTGGGGAGATTTATGATTCTTAGTTTATATAAGGGGATAATAGTTGACTAGGGAGCCAGCAAGAATAAAATTAAAATAGTAACTGCCAAGATAGACTAGTTGAATATCAAGAGCTTCACAGCCGGGCTATAAGGAGTCCGTAGAATCAGGTAAGAACAAGGAGAAGTATTTCAAATGGGAAGAAGCCAATCTATGGGCAGAAGGGGAGATTATGGGTCCTTGAATAAAGAATCCACTAAAAGGAGGTTGGTATTAGTATGGGAGATCGTTGATCAGCTGATAGTGAATAAAGCCAAGTACTATACTCTTACAATAAATTGTTTGCAAAATGGGTAGTAGAGGCAGATAGGATATACAGGCTAAAAGTAAGTGAGAGCAGAAAGGGGATATGTAGAATAGAAAGAGAAGTAGTAGAGGAGAAGAATAAGGATTCAGAGACAAGAGTATTGGGAGGAAAATCGTTAATGAGAGTAGAGTGAGGGTGAAAGAGAAAACCAGAAATACAGAGAAATAATTGGTAGGTTTTACCTATGTTGCTCGAGGATAATAACCGGGGTGAACCAACAATAAATCGTTAAAGAAAAGCAGCAGTATTCCAGTAATCCAGAGAAAGGTAGCAGTTTTCCGTCCACTCGCGATGATAGCAGGGAGTTGTAGAAGAAATAAGGTGATTAATATGGTATCCACAAAGATGAGAGTGTAGGTGAGGTGACTCGTTGATGTTGCAGGAGCAGTAGTCCAGTCGCGTGTTCAGAGGTACAGATGTGGAACTGTTGACTCGCTGATGTTACAGCAGGAAGCAGGCGAGTCGGGTGATCAAGATGCCGGAACAGTTCAGTTGACTCGTTGGTATTGGAGCAGGCAGCAAGCTAGTCGGGTGTACAGAAATATAAGTGCAGTTCAGTTGACTCGCTGGTATTGCAGCAGAAAACAGGCGAGTCGCGTGGCCAAAGGCGGCAGTACTGTTCAGTTGACTCGCCGGTATTGGAGCAGAGAGCAGGCGAGTCGCTTGTAGAGAGAAATCAGAACAGTTCAGTTGACTCGCTGGGGCTTCTGCAGACAGCTAGGGAGTTGCGTGGTATTGTAGTTGTTAGATTATCCAACAAGTTGAGAGGAATGTAGTAGCAGCGAGTCGCCAGGTGAGGCCGTTGTGGAGGTGTATGAGAGAAGTCGTCCAGCGGGAGGATGGCTGTGGCGAGTCGCGCTGCAAGTGGAGTCCCGGTGAATCAACAAGAAAAGCCGTGACAACAAGAGGGAGGGTGCCGGCCCGCCAGGGAGACAATCCGTTCCAGGGAAGCCAGCAAATGCAGTTGAAGATCCAGGATCCAGGGGCACAATCGCAGCCCCGCAGTCAAAGATCCCCACCGGGCAACCGCTCGACCAGACAGTCTCCAGGAGCAGTTCCGCAGAAGGGAAAAAAAAAATTTTTGGAAGAAAAAACTGTCACCCTCTATCGCCAGCGGTAGCTATGACCGCCTCAGGTTAAGAACAATGATTGCAAAAATGGCGAGAGAAAAAAGGAGAGGGAGCACAGAGCGCCTTCCGGCACTAAAAGGTAGCGCAGCAACAGCAAGCCATGTAGTATAGCCGCAAAAAGGCGGAAAAAAAAAAAAAAAAAAAAAAAAAAAAAAAAAAAAGGAGTGGAAGTAAACAGCGCCCTCTGGTGGCGAGGGATGGAATAGCAACAACAAGTTATGCAATGTAGCCGCAAAAAGGCGGGAAAAAGGAGAGAGAGAGCAAACAGCGCCCTCTGGCGCCAAAGGATGGTATAGCAACAACAAGTTATATAATGTGGCCGCAAAAAAGGCGGGAAAACTTGGCGGGAGATAGTTGCTGAGTCATCCAGAGAGCCAAACAATTTTTAAGGCAATAGAGAGCCGCAGTAAATACCGGAAAGGATCTCACCTGTAAAATATAAGTCTGGAAGACAGTATTTGAAGAGAATTATTGCCTTTTCTTGATAGATAAGGATGGAGACCCAAAATCAGAGTTTGTGGAAGTGAAGGGAAAATCACAGGAAGAATAACAACGGTCCTTGGGTGATAATTTCAAGGAAAATCTTCTATGTAGTGTAGATGAACCGGGCTCAAAGCTTGATGCAAACGGCAGCAGCGAGAGAGAGTCTTGTTAGCTGAGGAGAGACCCGGGACCGCCGTTCCACCGCGAATGGCGGGAAAAGCGGGGGAGTCCCGGGAGCAGGCGGGAAAAGACTTAATGTGGGTTTTAAGGTCCAATAATTTCTCCAGGGCGAAGTAGATCCCTGGGAAGTAGATGTATAGGTCCAGAGAAGGTCCCAAAGGAGAAAAATTGCAGGTGAATGAAGAAGGAGAAGTGGTCTCAGAGGAACTCCTGTGTTGGAGATCGAGGCGGTGCAGAAATACGGAAAAAAAAGGATATTCAGTTGGTCCAGAATGTTCCTGATGATGGTACCAAATGATCTTTGTAGATGTAGATGGATTTCTTCTGTCAAGAAGGAATCCTGTTGGTTTTTCAGGCCGAGGTGCGGGAGCTCGAGCTAAACACGTCTGCTCAGGCTGAGATCCATAGCCACGCCCAGAAATACATTACCAAAGCACAAAACCAGCGGATCTCGAAGATCGTAACAGAAGGAATAATATTAAGCTAAGGGGATCCCTGAAAAAAAATCAGTCAGAACAAACTATCCGGATATGTTAAAAAACGTTTCTCTACAGTATAGTCATTCCAGCCCTTTCAGAACTTGATCTGACAATAGACAGGATCCATCGTCTGCCTCACCCTCCGTCAATCTCTACTGAAGTACATTCTCCGCCTATACTTTCACAATACCAAAGAAAAAGTGATTGAATTTTTAACAGAGATGAGTTTCCTGAGCCATACAGACACATAAAAGTTTTTGCAGACCTCTCTAAGGACATAATTTTACTCAGAAAGTCCTGTAGCAATATTATGATTGCCTTGTGCCAAATGGGAGTAAATTGCAGATATTCCCTAAAGCTACTAATTTCCTACAAGAAAAAATAATCCCATTACTTTCTCTAAAAAGGGAAGGAACTTTTCATCTTCAATAGAAAACAATTAATATTCCTCCTTCAATTGTCGCCCACTGGACTAAAGAAAACAGGTAAAGATTATCTCTAAATCCCTCATTGGAGTTATTGGACATTATTTTCAGTACTCTTTTTGGATCTGTTTGGAACTTACAGTATATATTTATATACAATACTTTAATCCAATTAAATTTTGAGACTTATATTCAAGTCTTAAAAGTTTAAAAGGAGTTTGTTGGAAAGAGTCTGTTCTCTCTTTGAAAACTTACTGCTTTATGCTTTATAAAAGTTTGTTGATTTAACATCCTAATTTTCCAGTTTACAGATTTTCTTTTAATCTCTTATTCTTTTTGAAGATGTCACCTGGGAGTAAATCCTATGAACAATTTTCCCCAATTAGAAAGGTACCTACCAGAGAGTAGGGTCTCTCCTGGAGAACTTTTGCATGTTTTGTTTTTCTTTGCTTTGTAAACCTTAATTTGGTCTATGTATTGTACAACTATTACACCTGGCATACTTGAAGTTTCAAATGTGTTTTTTTTTTAATAAGAATGAAGCCACTGCTTTAAGGGTAAGTGTGACGCTAGTCACTAATTATAACTAGGGTGTGACACAGTCACTAATTACAGGAGAATAGACAGCAGAGAAGTCAGGTCATCCAGTGTCAGGTTCCAGAAGAGCTCGTAATATTCAGGGACAGAAAAGTAGTCATGCAACTGTCCAGGGTCAGGTTTCCTGGAGAGCATAAAGAGGAATCAGGGAGTCAACTGAAGAGTATTCAGTTCACGGTTCAGGGGTCAAACTACCAAGAGATCATTGGTACAGAAAGCAGACAATTGGGAAATGAACCCACAGTCCAGAGTCAGAAAGCAAAGTTTAGAACAATCCACAGATCCAGGGATGGTGTATAGATGGTCCGCTCTGCTTGGAATAATCAGTCAAAAGTCTTAAAGTGAAAGACCCCTCTTCTTTATTTCCACCTACGCGTTTCAGTACCACTCCGGGCACCGTCATCCTGATGACGGTGCCCGAAGTGGTACTGAAACGTGTAGGTGGAAATAAAGAAGGGGGGGTCTTTCATTTGAAGACTTTTGACTGATTATTCCAAGCGGCGCGGACCATCTATACACCATCCCTGGATCTGTGGATATTCTTACACGTGCTACGTGGCGGTGGAGGTCCTGCAGCAGCTTCAAACTATATGCCATCAAAACTAGTTGTGGGTGCACACAACTAGATCAGGTGAGTGCACCTCTATTGTGACCTGTGTGCATAGTCAGTGTCATATTGATAGGGCACTATTGCGTCTCGTTGTCTCCTTTTATCTTTTCTAAAGTTTAGAACAAGACAGACACAGGAGTGCAGGTTAGAAACTAAAATCCCTAAAGGGATGAACTATAAAAATTACGCCATGTTCATTTATTAGAAATATTAACAATAAAACTCAAATTCAACTTACAATAATGAACTATTATGTCATTAACAACATCATCTGTATCTTGTACTCAATTCTCTGTTCTATATTAAGTTACTTTTTTTTCATATATTAGATTAGTTTGCATTTTAGAGGAAGCATTTTATTTTTTCGTCATGTGTTAGATTAGTTTGCATTTTCAGGATGGTATGTTGTTGATCTATCTGTGATGGATCTTCTTGTGTGATGAAAATGTATATGTATTTATAGCTGTGTTTCCCAAACTTAATGATTAATTCATCACCACTGAATCTCATTTATTTCAAGAAAGTGTAACCTGAATGATTGATTCTATTTCGTCACTGAAGGTGTTACCATTAAAGAGAACCTGTCACCAAATTTGGGTGTTTTAAACTAAATGCATCACCTTCAGCAGCACTTATGCTGCATTCCTAGAAGGTGGCTATTATGTCCTGACTGCCCTGTACACCAAACAAGATTTGAAAACTTCCTGCCCTGTAATATAATTGTTTCCGGTTGGATGGGTGTGATTGCAGTTCAGTTCATCCGCGCCTCTTTTTGATGTCCATCCTACCTCTTTTTCTGAGTGACCTCCAAATCACACGCCTGCTCAGAGGCTTCTCCGGATCGTGAACCAGAGAAACTTCTGCACAGGTGCGCAATTCAGATATCTCTCAGAAGAAGAGGCTGTCAGATGATAGGAGAGGTGAGTAGGATGGCAAGGAGTGGCGGGACGGACCGAGCTGTAATTAAACCCATTGGACCAGAAACAGATAATTATAATACAGGGCGAGGAGTTTTTAAACCTTATTTATTTGGTGCACAGGGGCAGTCAGGGTATAATAGCAACCTTCTTAGAATGCAGCCTAGGTGCTGCTGAAGGTGGCGTTTTTAGCTTAAAGGGAACCAACCACCCCAAATGACCCCCCCGGACTGTTAATATGTGTCCCTACACCCAGCACACACATTTGGGGCAATCGTTTTTGCTAAAAAAACTGTTTAGTAGAAGCTTAGATATAGCTTTATGAAGTTTAATAAATTGAGACGGATGGGTGTTACCTAGCTTTGTCCACGTGCAGTGCTCGTGCCTGTGAGCCTCCTCTCCCCCCTCCCCTCTCATTTTCTAAGAGCCTGGCCGCGTCATGAAAGGGGCGGGGCTAAATCGCGTCATGAAAGGGGGCGGGGCTCGTCGCGATTTAGTCCCGCCCTTTCATGACGCGGCCAGGCTCTTAGAAAGTGAGAGGGGAGGGGGGAGAGGAGGCTCACAGGCACGAACACTGCACGTGGACAAAGCTAGGTAACACCCATCCGTCTCAATTTATTAAACTTCATAAAGCTATATCTAAGCTTCTACTAAACAGTTTTTTTTAGCAAAACGATTGCCCCAAATGTGTGTGCTGGGTGTAGGGACACATATTAACAGTCCGGGGGGGTCATTTGGGGTGGTTGGTTCCCTTTAAAACGCCTAAATCTGGAGACAGGTTCACTTTAAATATTGGCTTTCCTCAAAGTGGTATTATATTCTTTTATTAAGTACTAGCTGTGAGCCCGATGCAAATGCATCGGTGTCTAGAATATATTTTTTTTTTTTTAGATTTTCAAATAATAATCCAATATAGTAGATAGGAATTTTTTATTTTATTATTTATTTTGTTTTGTTTTTTTACTATTTTTATTATTAAATGTATTTATTATTTGTTATTTTATGAAAATTTATTTGTATTAAAATTATTTTATTTTATTTAAAAACCGCATCTGCGGCGCGGTTGCGGTAATCCCCATAGAAAGTATAGGGGGACTTGCGGCAGGTGCGGCAAAACCGCACTTGCCACACCTGCCGCAAGTCCCCTATACTTTCTAAGGGGATTACCGCAACCGCGCCGCAAGTGGTCGCACTCAGCCAGCGACTCGCAATGCGGCGTGGCCATTGCTCGCGCGTGGTGACGTCACAGCGTGACATAGCCACGGCGTTTTCGGGGTCCGACACAAAAATGCCTACGGCAATTATATAGTAGATAGCTACTTTTTGGGGGAGTCCAATACTTTTTTTGGGGGGTCCAATACTTTTTGGGGGGGTCCAATACTTATTGGGGCGCGTTCAATTCTTTTTGGGGTGCGTTCAATACTTATTGGGGCGCGTTCAATGCTTTTTGGGGCGCGTTCAATGCTTTTTGGGCCTGTTCAATACTTTTTGGGGGCGTTCAATACTTATTGGGGTGTTCAATACTTTTTGGGGCGCGTTCAATACTTTTTGGGGCGCGTTCAATACTTATTGGCGGGCGTTCAATACTTTTTTGGGCGCGTTCAATACTTATTGGGGTGTGTTCAATACTTATTGGGACGCGTTCAATACTTTTTGGCGCGTTCAATACTTTTTGGGGCGCGTTCAATACTTATTGGGGTGCGTTCAATATTTTTTGTGGCGCGTTCAATACTTATTGGGGTGTGTTCAATACTTATTGGGGTGTGTTCAATACTTATTGGGACGCGTTCAATACTTTTTGTGGCACGTTCAATACTTTTTGGGGCGCGTTCAATACTTATTGGGGTGCGTTCAATACTTTTTGGGGCGCGTTCAATACTTATTGGGGTGCGTTCAATACTTATTGGGGTGCGTTCAATACTTTTTGGGGCGCGTTCAATACTTATTGGGGTGCGTTCAATACTTTTTGGGGCGCGTTCAATACTTTTTGGGGCGCGTTCAATACTTATTGGGGTGTGTTCAATACTTTTTGGGGCACGTTCAATACTTATTGTGACGCGTTCAATACTTATTGGGGTGTGTTCAATACTTTTTGGGGCGCGTTCAATACTTTTTGGGGCGCCTTCAATACTTATTGGGGTGCGTTCAATACTTTTTGGGGCGCGTTCAATACTTATTGGGGTGTGTTCAATACTTTTTGGAGTGCTTTGCTGGGCTAAACCTGAATGGTGCACAGGGGGTTAATCACATGAGTGAAGATGTGCTGATTGACTCACTGGGTTGCAGCTGGGAGTGAGTAGGCTGGAACCTGCCAGGTGTCTGAGTGAGGAGAGGATGATTCAGAAGTTCAGAGCACTGCCATGTGAAGAGGTGCTGGAAGTGATCCGTCCTCAGTGGGTAAGTGATGGGAGCCTACCAGCTGATGTGTGCTTGGCAGCCAGTGTCCCAGGGCCAGGCGGTCACAGCTGACTTTGGGACATTGAGGGGGGGGGGGCTGTGCGGCCATTGAGGGGGGAGGGGGGGGTCTGTGCGGCCATTGGGGGGGGGGGTCTGTGCGGCCATTGGGCGGGCTGTGCGGCCATTGGGGGGGGGGGGGGGGGTCTGTGCGGCCATTGGGGGGGGGGGTCTGTGCGGCCAGTAGTAGTAGTATGATTGATGATGATCTGTGATAGCGACTCGCAATGTTTGCACTACCCAGCGACTCGCAATAGATCCCCATTGAAAGTATAGGGGGAGTTGCGGCAGCTGAGGTAGCGACTCGCAATGGCCTCGCGGCCATTGCTCGCGCTACCTCAGCGGTAAATCGCTAACTTTGTAGGATGTGATGATGATGATGATGATGATGATGATGATGATGATTATTCTATGACTTGCAATGCTTGCACTACCCAGCGACTCGCATGGATCCCCATGCAACGTATAAGGGGACTTGCGGCGGCTGACGTAGCGACTCGCAATGGCCTCGCGGCCATTGCTCGCGCTACACAGCGAGTCGCAATGAATCCCCATTGAAAGTATAGTGGGACGTGCGGCAGCTGAGGTAGCGACTCGCAATGGCCTCGCGGCCATTGCTCGCGCTACCTCAGCGGTAAATCGCTGACTTTGTAGCCGACCCTCTGGTTCTATTTTCGGCCAGCGACTCGCAATGGCCGCTTCGCGGCCATTGCTCGCGCGTGGTGACGTCACAGCGTGACAAAGCCACGGCGATTTCGGGGGCCGACACGAAAATGCCTACGGCAATTATAGAGTAGATTTGTGTGTCAGAAATGAGTTCGAATAATGAACAGTTTTTAATTGAATTTGCCATGGACATTTAGGTAAAATGATGGATTAAAGTTTTTTACATTTTGTAATCTTTATGTGCATCCGATGTCTTCCTTTGCTCTCAGAACAATTACTCTGTTATGTTTACTTTTCATACATCAGAAGATAGAAAGCCAAAAGAAAGTGATTACAGGCATGGCAAAGTCTACATTGTGAATTTGGCCATAAAAGCCATTGCATAACTGATGATGGCTTGTTGCCACTGCTACATCCTGGCGCTATATAAGTTAAAGGGATCCTGTCACCCCCAAAACACCTTTAAACCTATTAAAAGCTGTCCCTAGAGCATATTAACACTTTCCCTACACTCCTTTTAGCTCCTAAATGCACATAATCAAAGTGAATAAAAACGTTTTATAAGTACCTCATTACTGATGATAATGAGTGACTATGCTATTCATAGTCACTCATCCAGACTGCCCCTCTTCATACTATCACGCCTCAATAGGCGTGATCTTCATGATAGATTCAAATTACCGCCTCCCTGCGCGCCTCCCCGCTGTGTCCTGTGTCTGCCGGGCTTCAGCGTGGGGCTGTATGACGCGATCCGCGTCATTTCCGGCGCCGGGTGACGTACTACAGCCGCGCCGCTCTGTCAGCTTCAAAAGACGCACTGCGCATGCGCATGCGCATGCGCAGTGCGGGACTCGAAGCTAACAGCGGCGCGGATGTAAAAACGTCATTATTCTCAAGAATCTGCTGATACTGAGTGGAATCCATGCGACCCTCAACTTTAACAAGATTCCTGGTGCCGTCATTGGCCACACAGCCCCAAAGCATGATGGACCTTCCCCCAAATTTGACAGTGGGTAAGCAAGTGTTTTTCTTGGAATGCTGTGTTTTTTGTGGTGTCATGCATAACGCCTTGTTGTATGACCAAACAACTCAATCTTTGTTTCATCAGTCCACAGGACCTTCTTCCAAAATGAAACTGGCTTGTCCAAATGTGCTTTTGCATACCTCAGGCAACTCTGTTTGTGGCGTGCATGCAGAAACGGCTTCTTTTGCATCACTCTCCCATACAGCTCCTTGTGCAGTGTGCGCTGTATTGTTGACCTATGCACAGTGACACCATCTGCAGCAAGATGATGCTGCAGGTCTTTGGAGGTGGTCTGTGGATTGTTCTTGACTGTTCTCACCATTCTTCTTCTCTGCCTTTCTGATATTTTTGTTGGCCTGCCACTTCTGGCCTTTACAAGAACTGAGCCCATGAATCCACTCCTCAGAGAAGATGCAAATAGGAGAACAACTTGCAAGTGGACACCTGAAATAGCTTTTCTCATGATTGGATACACTGGGCTATGAAGTACAAAGCTCAATGAGGTTACCAAACCAATTTAGTGCTTCAGTAAGGGCCCTTTCACATCAGCGTTTTTTTTAAATCGCGGCAGATGCGGTGAAAAAACCGCATCTGCCGCGATTACCGCATACTGGCTGCACTTGCGGCGCGGTTGCGGTTTTTACCATGCAAAGTATAGGCGGACTTGCGGCAGGTGCGGCAAGTGCGGTTTTGCACTTGCGGCAGGTGCGGCCGCGAAAAAAACCGCTGATGACCGCGGTTTTTTTCGCGGCCGCACCTGCCGCAATAGCAAAACCGCACTTGCCGCACCTGCCGCAAGTCCGCCTATACTTTGCATGGCAAAAACCGCAACCGCGCCGCAAGTGCAGCCGGTATGCGGTAATCGCGGCAGATGCGGTTTTTTCACCGCATCTGCCGCGATTTAAAAAAAAACGCTGATGTGAAAGGGCCCTTAGTCAGTAAAAAGTAGTTAGGAGTATTCAAATCATGAAAATCAGAAGGGTTGCCCATACTTTTGCGACTGTCAAATGTTGAAATAATGCATATTTCACATTTTTGGTTAGTGCAATAAAACCCATTTCAAACCTAAAATATTACTGTGTCCATCAGTTATTACATATATCACACTGAAACAGCTGTTGCAAAAACCCAATGAAAAAAATGAGTAAGATTAAGAGGGGTGCCCAAACTTTTTCATATGACTGTATTTTCTTTCGGAAGTGAGGGAACCATGACACTTTTTCACAGCCCTTGTGCTACTAGTAAGGTGGAAACCACCTATTTTTTTATTGACAGTTGACAGACCATGATTTTTTTCGTTTGAACTGATATCTTATTGCTGTAATTTTAAGGTGTTTTTTTGTATTGCCTTTAAGGCTAGGTACTAGTGATGGGCGAATCCTAAATTACTCGGAATCGCTTGACTCTAGCGAGTCCGAGCACAGGACTCGCTACTCGTTGCGAGTCTAGCGAGTCCAATGTTAATGAATGGGGAAGCGAGTAATAGCGAGTAGTGTGAGATTTACAAATCGCAGATGTGTCTCGGAAGCTTCAGCCTGAAGCAATCCTAGTTTTGTCATTTATTTGCATTGGACTCGTTTACTTTGCAACTGTAATCGCTGGGAAACTCGCACAGATAAGAGTCCTGCTTTCTCTTCTGTGCAGCTCCAGGGTCCTAGAGCCTGCCTGCTGCCTGATGTAGCAGTGCTGAGATTGTTCTCAGTCTGCTCATTCCCTGTGTACAGACATGAATGTCTGTGCACAGAGATGATGTAGCAGAGCTGAGATTGTTCTCAGTCTGCTCATTCCCTGTGCATATACATCTATATCTATGCACAGGGATGAGCAGAGAGGACATAGCGTTTTGGACTGCGTCGGACGGAAGAGGATTTTTTTAATTAAAGATGGAGTCTCTAATGGCTTTTTTTTTTATTTCTAATAAAAAATTTCTCTGTGTTGTGTTTTTTTTAAAACAATTTAATAGAAATTCATGGCGGTCATGTCTAAAATTGGCGTGACCGCCATAAATTTCGGGCTTAGGGCCAGCTGATAATACAAAGCTGGCCCTAACCTCTATTACCCAGCGTGCCACCGCCACCAGGGCCGCTGGAAGAGCGGGGTTCAGCGCCAGAGGATGGCGCTTCAATGAACGCGCATCTTCTGGGGCGGCTGCGGGCTGCAATTTGCAGCGGGTGGTGCCCAGAAAGCTTGGGCATCCCTGCGCTGCGGATTCCAGCCCCCAACTGCTTAGCTGTACCTGGCTAGACATAGAAATTGCGCGGAGCCCCACGCATTTTTTTTACTCCGACTCCGAGACGACTCCGACTCCGACTCGACTCCGAGATCCGAGACCTCGACGACTCGACTCCGATCGACTCCGACTCCGAGACGACTCCGACTCCGAGACGACTCCGACTCCGAGACGACTCCGACTCCGAGATGACTCCGACTCCGAGACGACTCCGACTCCGAGACGACTCCGAACTCGACTCCGAGACGACTCCGACTCTGAGACGACTCCGAGACGACTCCGACTCGACTCCGAGACGACTCCGACTCCGACTCCGAGACGACTCCGACTCCGACTCCGAGACGACTCCGACTCCGAGACGACTCCGACTCCGACTCGACTCCGAGACGACTCCGACTCCGAGACTACTCCGACTCCCGACACTCCGATGAACGACTCCGACTCCGAGACGACTCCGACTCCGACGACTCCGACTCCGACGAGCCCGAACCTCCGACTCGACTCCGAGACGACTCCGACTCCGAGACGACTCCGACTCCGAGACGACTCCGACTCCGACTCGACTCCGAGACGACTCCGAGACGACTCCGACTCCGAGACGACTCCGAGACGACTCCGACTCCGAGGCGACTACGACTCTGAGGCGACTCCGACTCTGAGGCGACTCCGACTCTGAGACTCCAACTCTGAGGAGACTCCGACTCCGAGACGACTCCGACTCCGAGGCGACTCCGACTCTGAGGCGACTCCGACTCTGAGGCGACTCCGACTCTGAGACTCCGACTCCAAGACGACTCCGACTCCGAGACGACTCCAACTCGACTCCGAGACGACTCCGACTCTGAGACGACTTCGACTCCGACTCGACTCCGAGACGACTCCGACTCCGACTCCGAGACGACTCCGACTCCGACTCCGAGACGACTCCGACTCCGAGACGACTCCGACTCCGACTCGACTCCGAGACGACTCCGACTCCGAGACTACTCCGACTCCGACTCCGAGACGACTCCGACTCCGAGACGACTCCGACTCCGAGACGACTCCGACTCCGAGACGACTCCGACTCGACTCCGAGACGACTCCGACTCCGAGACGACTCCGACTCCGAGACGACTCCGACTCCGACTCGACTCCGAGACGACTCCGAGACGACTCCGACTCCGAGACGACTCCGAGACGACTCCGACTCCGAGGCGACTACGACTCCGAGGCGACTACGACTCTGAGGCGACTCCGACTCTGAGGCGACTCCGACTCTGAGACTCCAACTCTGAGGAGACTCCGACTCCGAGACGACTCCGACTCCGAGGCGACTCCGACTCTGAGGACGACTCCGACTCTGAGGCGACTCCGACTCTGAGACTCCGACTCTGAGACTCTGACTCTGAGACTCTGACTCTGAGACTCTGACTCTTGAGACTCTGACTCTGAAATTCATTAAATAATAAAAAAAATGCGTGGGGCTCCGCGCAATTTCTATGTCTAGCCAGGTACAGCTAAGCAGCTGGGGGCTGGAATCCGCAGCGCAGGGATGCCCAAGCTTTCTGGGCACCCCCCGCTGCAAATTGCAGCCCGCAGCTGCCCCAGAAGATGGCGCGTTCATTGAAGCGCCATCCTCTGGCGCTGAACCCCGCTCTTCCAGCGGCCCTGGTGGCAGTGGCACGCTGGGTAATAAAGGGGTTAATACCAGCTTTGTTATACAAGCTGGTATTAAGCCCGAGATTCTTAATGTCAGGCCACGTTTGACCCAGCCACTAAGAATCTCCAATAAAGGGTTAAAAAAACACAACACAGAGAAAAATTTTTATTTGAAATAAAAAAAAAAAGCCATTAGGGACTCCATCTTTAATTAAAAAAATCCTCTTCTGTCCGACGTAGTCCAAAACGCGATGTCCTCTCTGCTACATCCCCTGTGCATAAATATAGATGTCTATGCACAGGGAATGAGCAGACTGAGAACAATCTCAGCACTGCTACATCATCTCTGTGAGCAGGCAGGCTCTAGGACCCTGGAGCTGCACAGAGAAGACAGCTGGACTCGGCTCGCAATGTAACAGCAGTTATCTGCGAGTTTCCCTGCTATCACTGGCACAGTAGCCGAGTCTAATGCAAACAATGGCAATCCGAGTTTTGTCAGCGTTTCTGACAAAACTAGGATTGATATTGATTTGCATTGGACTCGTGCGAGTAATCACTGGGAAACTCGCAGAGTACCGAGTCCTGCGAGTCCCTTACTACTCGCCGAGTAACGAGTCCTAGCAAGTAGATTCGCCCATCCCTACTAGGTACACATTTATACTCTGCTCTACATTGAGCACTCATGACTGGATTTACATATACAGTGAGAAAAAAAAGTAGTTAGTCAGCCACCAATTGTGCAAGTTCTCCCATTTAGAAAGATGAGAGAAGCCTGTAATTGACATTATAGGTAGACCTCAACTATGAGAGACAAAATAGAAAACAAATCCTGAAAGTCACATTGTCTGATTTGGAAAGAATTTTTTTTCAAATGTTGGTGGAAAATACATATTTGGTCATCTACAAACAAGCAATTTTTCTGACCCTCACAGACCTGTAACTTCTTCAAAAGGCTCCTCTGTCCTCCACTCATTACCTGCAGCACTGGAACCTGTTTGAACTTGTTATCAGTATAAAAGACACCTGTCCGCAACCTCAAAACAGTCACACTCCAAACTCCACTATGGTGAAAACCAAAGAGCTGCCGAAGGACACCAGAAACTAAATTATTGCCCTGCACCAGGCTGGATAGACTGAATCTGTAATAGGCAACCAGCTTGGTGTGAAGAAATCAACTGTGGGAGCAATAATTAGAAAATGAAAGACATGCAAGACCACTGATAATCTCCTTTGATCTGGGGCTCCACGCAAGATCTGACCCCGTGGGGTGAAAATGATCAAGAACGGTGAGCAAAAATCTAAGAACCACACAGGGGGACCTAATGAATGACCTGCAGAGAGCTGGGACCAACATTACAGTCTACCATCAATAACACACTACGTCGTTAAGGACTCAGATCCTGCAGTGCCTGACGTGTCCCCCTGCTTAAGCCATTACATGTCCTGGCCCATCTGAAGGTTGGTACAGAGCATTTGGATGATTCAGAAGAGTATTGGGAGAATGTCATATGGTCAGATGAAACCAATGTAGAACTATTTGGTAGAAACACAACTCGTCATGTTTGGAGGAGAAAGAATGTTCAGTTGCATCCAAAGAACACCATACCTACTGTGAAGCGTCACATCATGCGTTGGGGCTATATCTCAGCCAAGGGACCAGGATGACTGATCTGTAGAGATGAGCCAGTATGCTTGTCAATACTCGGTACTCGCATGAATATCACGGTACTCGGGCTACTCGGCGAGTACCGAGTAATCTCGCGATATTCTTGCTGTGCTCGGGGTCCACCTTCCTGCATGTTGGCGCTCTTTTCAGAGCCAGCTCACATGCAGGGATTGGCTGACAGACACTGTAATGCCACAGCCATGTTGGTTGTGGCATTACAGTGATTGGCTGGCCGCACAGCGTGATCAGGTCTTTATAAGGCCTGACCGCGCTGTGCTCGTCACTCTGCGCCATTAGACCGTCAGTGTAGGGAGAGCTGCTACTGATTGAGGGACAGATTTGTGGCCTTTCAGCTAGTGTAGGCACAGGGCTGCCAGTCTATTTACCACAACAGTCCTTCTGAGGACTACTAGAGCAGTATACAGGCAGGCAGGGAGGCAGGGTATATACCAAACTTCGCTGTGCCAGTATACCAGCCTGCATCGCATCTGGGGCTAGTTTCCAGGCTCATCTATCCCAAAAACCGTGCTTTTAGGGATTTATTTAGCTCACTATAGGCAGGAGTAGGTTTTAGCTCAAATTAGGGTACACCAAAAGCCTTGTGCTAAAAACCAACTCTTCTCTGCACTAATTTAGCATCTAATTGCTGCTACTGTGGGTTGCAGCGTTAATTAGGCTACAACAAAAGCCTTGTGCTAAAAAACAACTCTTCTCTGATCTAATTTAGCATCTAATTGCTGCTACTGTAAGTTGCAGCGTTAATTAGGGTACACCAAAAGCCTTGTGCTAAAAATCTACTCTTCTCTGCACTAATTTAGCATCTAATTGCTGCTACTGTAGGTTGCAGTGTTAATTAGGGTACACCAAAAGCCTTGTGCTAAAAAACAACTCTTCTCTGCACTAATTTAGCATCTAATTGCTGCTACTGTAGGTTGCAGCGTTAATTAGGGTACACCAAAAGCCTTGTGCTAAAAATCTACTCTTCTCTGCTCTAATTTAGCATCTAATTGCTGCTACTGTAGGTTGCAGCGTTAATTAGGGTACACCAAAAGACACGCTATTGTAGTCAGCGTTTGTGTCTGACTAGTCCACCTGCAGGGCCTTAATTTAAAAACTTAGGGTCTTGCAAAAAACATACTCTTGTGTGCACTAAATTTGAATCTTAAGTGCTGCTACTGTCTGTTGCAGCGTAAATTAGGATACGCCAAAAGCCTCGTGCTAAAAACCTACTCTTGTCTGCATTCATTTAATATTTCTGTGCGGCAGCAGTTTTTTATAGACCCAAGTAGTGTACGCCAAAACACGGTATACGCGTCAGCGTTTGTGTCTGACCGTTCAAACTGCCGGGATTAAAACGCTCTAATCTGTAATCTCACTGTCCAGCTACAAACCAACTCTTGTCTGCATTCATTTACCATTTTTGTGTGGCAGGGGGTTGTTGTAGATACAATTTGTATCCGCAAAAACACTCAGTATACTTGTGTCAGCGTTTGTGTCTGACCAGTATAGCTGCTGTAATTTAATCTTCAATCTCAGTATCCAGGTCAAAAACAACTGGTCAGCATTTTCAGTTGACAGGCGGGTGCGTTTATCTGTAATGATTCCATCTGCGGCAATAAAAACACGCTCAGACAAAACGCTTGCGGCAGGGCAGGACTTCCAAGGCGTAGAGGGACAATTACTGCCACGTGTCCAGTTTGGATACCCAATAATTAGAAGGCACAGAGGAATCTAGGATCACTTTTGTACGATCGGCAAGGTACTCCTTCGGCATCTTTACAAACTTTGCAGTCCTTGTGACAGTACCCTGCACCTGAGGGCCTGTGCTATGGGAGGGGCTAAGAAAACTGTCCCAAATCTTTGAGAGTTTTCCCCTACCTCTGCTGGATTTGATTTGTGCCTCTCTCTGCCGGACACCTTGGTTGTCCACCAAACCGCGACCTCTGCCGCAAGCGTTTTCAGGAGTGAATTTTTTGACTAATTCTGCAACTAGGGCCTTCTGGTAGTGCAGCATTTTTGTAGACCTCTCCGCCTCGGGAATTATTATTATTATTATTTATTCATTTATATAGCGCTATTAATTCGATAGCACTTTGCATACATGAGTAATGCTTTCTCTTTTGGAGCTCACAATCTAAATATCCTATCAGTATGTCTTTACAATGTGGGAGGAAACCGGAGTACCCACAGGAAAGGCACGCAAACACGGGGAGAACATACAAACTTCTTGCAGATATTGTCCTTTGTGTCCTTGGTGGGAATTGAAGCCAGGACCTCAAGCCAAAGTGCTGCAAAGGCTGCAGTGCTAACCACTTGAGCCACCGTATAAGAGAAATAAAGTTCTCCTTGTAGCGTTGATCTAAAAGTGTCACCAACCAGTAATGAGTTTCCGCCTGGATGTTGATAACGCGAGGGTCACAAGACATGCAGCATCACATAAAGTCAGCCATGTGCATAAGACTGTTCACAGGCAAGATTTCAGGTCCTCAACAACAGGATGATTAACCATGCTGTCTTCATCATCTTCCTCCTCCTCCTCTTCCCTGTCCTCTGGCCATCCGACGGTAAGATGGTTGTGCATGTATTACAGTCAATTTCGCATGAAAGTAGCTCCATTTCTTTATCCGCCTTCTCCTTGTAATAGTCCTCCAATGCACGTTGGGATGAGATGAGGCTGTGCTGTGTGTAATCACCCCGTACGATATATTGCTCCAACTCATCGTGTTCCGTCTGCAATGCATCGTTTTTCATTTTGAGCAGACAGCATTTTAGAAGACAGAGAAGCGGGATGGTGAAGCTAATTATGGCATCATCGCCCCTCACCATCTTGGTGAAGTCCTCAAAGTTTTGGCGGACGGTACATATGTCGGACATCCATGTCCACTCCTGAGGACTTATGTGTGGAGTTTGAACCATATACCGACGGCCTAGTTGATGCTGGTACTCAACAACTGCCCTCTTCTGCTCACAAATCCTGACCAACATGTGCAGTGTGGAATCCCAATGCGTGGGGAGTGGGGACATCATAGACCAGTCTGTGATACGGAATGTGCCAACGCTGCTGAAAGCTGGCAAGGGCGGCTGAAGCAGTAGGTGACTTTCTAAAATTGGGCACACAGGCGGCGTACTTTTACGAGCAGATCAAACAGCTCCGGGTAGTATTTAAGAAACCGCTGAACCACGAGGTTGACCACATGGTTGACCACTCCCTTCTTCTCCAGATCCTGGAATCCCTCGGCATCACCCACCTTGCCCTCTCTTGGATCTCCTCATACCTAGCGGAACGGACCTTCAGCGTCTTCCACTCCAACACCTCCTCCTCACCCTACCCCCTTTCTGTCGGAGTCCCCCAAGGTTCGGTCCTGGGACCTCTACTTTTCTCCATATACACTCTCGGCCTAGGGCAACTCATTGAGTCCCACGGCGTCCAGTACCACCTCTACACTGACGACACCCAAATCTACCTGTCCGGCCCTGACATCACCTCCCTACTCTCCAAAATCCCACAATGTCTTTACGCCATCTCATCCTTCTTCTCTGCTCGCTTCCTTAGACTCAACATGGACAAAACTGAAGTCTTGCCCCCAAGAAATTCCCCCCCACTTCCCAACCTATCAATCTGCGTCAACGGCTGCGCCATCTCCCCAGTCCCCCAAGCCAAGTGCCTCGGGGTAATCCTTGACTCCTCCCTATCCTTCAAGCCCCACATCGAGGCCCTCACCACATCCCTCCGGCTCCAGCTCAAGAACATCTCACGGATCCGGTCCTTCCTCACCCACGACACCGCTAAAACACTCATTCATGCTCTTATCATCTCCCGCCTTGACTACTGCAACCTCCTCAATGGCCTCACGGCTAACTCCCTCACAGCTCTCCAGTCTATCCTCAATTCCGCTGCCTGACTAATGTACCTGTCCTCCCACTACTCCCCTGTCTCCCCCTCTCCCAAGCCCTTCACTGGCTCCCCACCTCCAAGAGATCCCAATTCAAAACACTAACCATGGCGTACAAAGCAATACACAACCTGGCCCCACCATACATCTCCGACCTGGTCTCCCGATACCTACCCTCACGCAACCTCCGCTCCTCCCAGGAACTCCCCCTCATCACCTCTTTGCACAACCGAGTCCAGGACTTCTCCCAGGCATCTGCCTTACTCTGGAACTCCCTGCCCGAACACGTAAGACACTCTCCTACCCTGACAAGCCTAAAGTGTCACCTGAACCAATCCCTATTCCAACCCGCCCCTCGTAGACTGTGAGCCCTCGTGGACAGGGTTCCTGCCCCTCCTGTACCTGTACGTTCTGATCGACTCTATTTAGTGTACTTGTTCTTGTCTCCCTTATCCTAATATAAAGCGCCATGGAACCTAATGCCGCTATATCAATAAATAATAATAATAATAAAATGGGCCACGCATGGAACATGTGTCAGCGCGCCTCACCACAGAGCCGCCACCAGGTTCCGGGCATTGTCACACACGACCATGCCTAGCTGTAGGTTCTGCGGTGTGAGCCAGTAATCTGCCTGCTGTTTCAGTGCTTTCCACAACTCTTCAGGATTTTGGGGTTTGTCACCTATGCATATTAGCTTCAGCAAAGCCTGTTGCCGCTTAGCCAAGGCACTGCTGCAGTGCTTCCAGCTTTGTACTGGTGTAGAGGGTAAAGTAAAGGAGGAGGAGGGTGAGGATCATGAAGTTCCGGAGCTGTACACTGTGGGTGAAACCCTGACTGAGTTAGGGCCTGCAATCCTTGGTGTCGGAAGGACGTGTTCCGTCCCAAGCTCAGACTGGGTCCCGGCTCCCAGAATATTAACCCAGTGTGAAGTCAGAGAGATGTACCGGCCCTGCCCGCAAGCACTTTTTCACGTGTCCGTGGTTAGGTGGACTTTGCCTGAAACTGCGTTGTTAAGGGCACGTATGATGTTTTGGGACACGTGCTTATGTAATGCGGGGACGGCATGCCAGGAAAAATAGTGTCGGCTAACGTGGGACAGCCCCCGCCATCAGGTTGTGGAATGCTTCCATCTCCACCAGCCTAAAAGGCAACATTTCCAGCGCAAGCAGTCGCGAAATGTGTGCATTTAGAACTGTGGCATGTGCGGTGTTGGCAGCGTATTTGCGCTTGCGTTCCAAAGATTGGGGTATGGATAACTGAACGCTGCGCTGGGACAAGGACGTGGCTGATGATGGTGCTACTTCTGCTTGTGCAAGTACCGGTGAAGGACAGGAGGCATCTTCACCAGCAGTATGGACAGGGGATTGGCTTGCACGCACAACAGTGGAAGACGCAGCGGTGTCACCCGCAGACAATGCTCATGTACTCTGCTTTACATCCCACAAAGTCAGGTGCTTTGCTGTCATGTGCCTGATCATGCTGGTAGTGGTCAGGCTGCTAGTTTTGCTACCTCTGCTGATGCTGGCATGGCAGGTGTTGCAAATGGACTTTTTTGAATTATCTGCAGTCACCTTAAAAACAGCCAGACTCGGGAAGATCTAGCAGTTGTACTGGCAACATCACTAGTGTTGTTGTTCCGGTGAACGGTTGCCTGCCTTCTGCCTGCGGACACCACCCTGCTTCTTCCGGCCTGTTGTGATGCTACGCCTAACTCCCCCTGTGCACTGCTGTCCTCGCTCTGCATGTCCTCCTGCCAGGTTGGGTCAGTTACTGGATCATCCACCACGTCGTCTTCCACTTCCGCACCCTGGTCCTCCTCCTGACTTTGTGGCAATTGTGTCTCATTATCGGCCACCTCTTGTTGAGTCTCATTCCCACCGTTGACTGCGTGAGACCGTAGCTGCTCAAATATTTGGGCATCGGTACATACGATCTCCTCATGACCCACTTCAACTGGAGCTGGCGAGAGGCCAGAATCTATGAATGGATAGTGAACACATCTTCAGAGTGTCCAAGTCTGTGATCAGTTATGTCAGGGTCCGGGCACTCGGCATGGTGGCAGGAAGCAGGATCAGGGTGTGGAATGTGCGGGCCAGTCTCACGGCTACTCATACTTGACCGTGTGGAAGACAGGATGCTTGTGGTGGTGCAAAACTGACTGGAAGCCTTATCCGCTATCCAACTAACAACCTGTTTTCACTGGTCTTGGTTTAATAGTGGTGTACTGCTGCGGTCCCCTACAAATTGGGAAAAAAAGGTCAAGCGAGATAATGTTGGCGTTTATCATGGTGCAATTCCAGCTTGCACATGGCCTCAGCCTCTGTATGCACCACCATCACGTCCAGTACCACCGGCCTTGCGCATTTTCAATGTTGTGCTGCTTGTATACAGCTAAATGAAGGTGTCCAAAAGATGTTTTTTTAGCTGGATACTGAGATGACAGATTAGAGATTACATTACAGCAGGTATACCGGTCAGATGGGTATACTGATTGTTTTGGCGTATACAAATTGGAGCTACAACCCCCTCCTGCCTCAAAACAGGGTAAATGAAGGCGGACAGGCTGACTCTGAGCAAGATGAACAAGGGTTATATTGGGCCCGACTTCACCACACCACCACCAAATGATAGTATAATGTAAAATTTGTGCCGGTAAATTGCCATGCACCTCCGCACACCCACACATGGGTACGCACTTCATTACTTTGGTTACTTGCTGTTCTGCTCCTCCTTCTCCTCATCCGCCACCATCATATGATCAGTGCGACCGTAGTTCATGATGCCACGAAAACATATTTTTTTTAACATCATATTTATGATGATGATGACCCTCACCGTTCAAATGTTAGGCAGTACTTTCATGTTTACCCCCCATGGGTAAATATTTAGGTCCATGAAAACAGAATGGGCATTACAAGTACAGTAGACCCACTCCTTTTTAATGGGAACAATATTTAGAGGCTCTCCTCCATTTCAAGGGGCATTGAAGGGCCTCACAATTTTTGGCTTCCCTGCCTAGGGCAATACTAAAAAAGACACACTGACTTACAATGGGCACATTTTTTGAAAAAGCCCTCATGCACGCCTCTATGCAGGGGCATCTTGGTGCCTCCAAACCTTTGGCTTCCCTGCCTAGGGCAATACTACAGCAGATACACTTGCTTACAATGGCCACATTTTTTAAAAAGGGCCTCATGCACGACTCTATCCAGGGGCATATTGGTGTCTCCAATTTATGGCTTACCTGCCTAGGGCAATACTACAGCAGAAACACTTGCTTACAATGGCCACATTTTTTAAAAAGGGCCTCATTCACGCCTCTATCCAGGGGCATATTGGTGTCTCCAATTTCTGGCTTCCCTGCCTAGGGCAATACTAAAAAAGACACACTGGCTTACAATGGGCACATTTTTTTAAAAGCCCTCATGCATGCCTCTATCCAAGGGCATATTGGTGTCTCCAATTTATGGCTTCCCTGCCTAGGGCAATAGTACAGCAGATACACTTGCTTACAATGGGCACATTTTTTAAAAAGGCCCTCATGCACGCCTCTAATCAGTGGCATCTTGGTGCCTCCAAACCTTTGGCTTCCCTGCCTAGGGCAATACTACAGCAGATACACTTGCTTACAATGGCCACATTTTTTAAAAAGGCTCTCATGCACGCCTCTATCCAGGGGCATATTGATGTCTCCAATTTCTGGCTTCCCTGCCTAGGGCAATACTAAAAAAGACACACTGGCTTACAATGGGCAAATTTTTTTTTAAAAGCCCTCATGCTCGCCTCTATCCAGGGGCATATTGGTGTCTCCAATTTCGGGCATCCCTGCCTAGGGCAATACTAAAAAAGACACACTGGCTTACAATGGGCACATTTTATGAAAAAGCCCTCATGCACGCTTCTATCCAGGGGCATCTTGGTGCCTCCAAACCTTTGGCTTCCCTGCCTAGGGCAATACTACAGCAGATACACTTGCTTCCAATGGCCACATTTTTTTAAAAAGGGCCTCATGCACGCCTCTATCCAGGGGCATATTGGTGTCTCCAATTTCTGGCTTCCCTGCCTAGGACAATACTAAAAAAGACACACTGGCTTACAATGGGCACATTTTTTGAAGAAGCCCTCATGCACGCCTCTATGCAGGGGCATTTTGGTGCCTCCAAACCTTTGGCTTCCCTGCCTAGGGCAATACTACAGCAGATACACTTGCTTACAATGGTCACATTTTTTAAAAAGGCCCTCATGCACGCCTCTATCTAGGGGCATTGAAGTGCCTCACAATTTTTGGCTTCCCTGCCTAGGGCAATGCTACAAAACACACACTTCCTTATAATGGGCACATTATTTAAAGAGGCCTTCACTTACGTCTCTTCCTAGGGACATGGGAGTGCCAGACAATTTAAAAAAAACAAAACTTTGATATAATCCAAAAAAGTAACATACACCAACTCTGTCTCACAAGTGGGTATGAGCCCTTAATATTTTTTCCATGAAAATCCATTTTGGTTTCATTTTGTAACGTTTTCTTGACAGTCCGTAAAAGTGGCGTAATGGTCTGACAACATTGTTGACATCAGTGACCTTGGGGTCTGAAATGCTTCCAGGGGTCTTCCCCATGCTGTTCCCATGTCATTTCAGCACTGTTCTGATACTTTAGGGACATTTTTAGGCTTTTTCCATCCTGCCGGGGGTCATGTCAGAAAAATACTCGGGTCTCCCATAGGATAACATTGGGCTCGGTGATCGGGCCGAGTACACGAGTATCTTGGGATGCTCGGCCCAAGCTTCGAGCACCCGAGCATTTTAGTACTCGCTCATCACTACTGATCTGTGTACATGAAAGAATGAGTGGGGCTATGTATTGTGAGATTTTGAGTGCAAACCTCCTTCCATCAGCAAGGGAATTGAAGATGAAACATGGCTGGGTCTTTCAGCATAACAATGATCCCATGCACACCACCAGGGCAACAAAGGAGTGGCTTCGTAAGAAGCATTTCAAGATCCTGGAGTGGCCTAGCCAGTCTCCAGATCTTAACCCTATAGAAAACGTTTGGAGGGAGTTAAAAGTTCATGTTACTCAGTGACAGCCCCAAAACATCACTGCTCTAGAGGAGATCTACATGGAGGAATGTGCCAACATATCAGCAACAGAGTGTGCCAATCTTGTGAAGACTTACAGAAAATGTTTGACCTCTATAATTGCCAACAAAGGATATATAACAAAGTATTGGATGGACTTTTTGTTACTGACCAAACACTTATTTTCCACCAAAATTTTAAAAAGTTCTTTATAAATCAGACAATGTGATTTTCAGGATTTGCTTTCTCATTTTGTCTCTCGTAGTTGAGGTCTACCTATTTTGTCAATTACAGGCCTCTCTCATCTTTTTAAATGGGAGAACTTGCACAATTGGTGGCCAACTAAATACTTTTTTCCCACTGTAAATCCCCAAACGAGAGATTAAGAAGGAAACCATAATGGAACCATTCACTATAATGTAGCAGAGGCTCTTTGGACACCATTTCACCTCTGTTTCGGGGATATTTCATCTTTTTAGGCATGCATTAAAATTGTTGAAGAAAAGATATTGCTGAAAAAGAAAGCTAGTGACTCCATCTGCCTCCTTAGGGTGCTCTCACATGGGCATGTGAAACGTCAATCTGATGTGTCTCCTGAAAATGTCTGAGTGAGATACGATTGGCATTCGAGATTCATTGGTTATGTCATGTGAGTGCTATGCTATTGCAATTTTTTCTCACCTAGGGTCTGTGTGTATTCTGTGTGCAATTCGTATGCTATGCATTTTTAACATTATATTTTGCATACTACATTACTCTATGTACATTTTTTATTCCAAGAAGAAAACAAGCACATAAAATTATAGATAGATGCTAGAATACATAGATGGATAGATAGATGAGGACAACATCACCATAGGCGCCAGAAAAAAGCAAAAAGACAAAGTGAAACTCCAACCACAAAGACAGTCCAAGATGAAAGACCAAGCTTGATAGTGAATATCATAAAAATGTATCCTCTGATCAGACTAAGCTACTTGAGAAAGGGCTAAGTTATTGTATATATACACATGTTACCGTATATACTCGTGTATAAGCCGAGTTTTTCAGCCCAAAAATTGGGCTGAAAAGTCCCCCCCTCAGCTTATACACGGGTCATACGGTATGCTGTGGGTGGGGGGGCTGCACCGGTGGCTGGAGGAGGCAGGAGGGGGCCGCGGTGACCGCAGGCGGTCACGTGGGGCCGCCTCATTATTGCAATGAATATGCACGGCATCCCCCCGTCCATCAGCGGCGGGGGGATGCCGTGCATATTGCACTACACAGCCCCCCTCCTTATTATGGGTCCCCTGTGCAGTAATAAACAGCTCCCCCTCCTTAGTATGTCCCCCCCCAGGCTGCGGCAGCTGTCAAAATAACAAACACTTTATACATCACCTTCCGGCGCAGCTCCTCCGGTCCTCCGCTCCTCCGCTCGCCGGCTTCTTCTTCCTGCTTGTGCCGGTGTCATGTGACCGGGCACAGGAGATGATGTCATTTCCTGTGCGCGGTCACAGAAGCCGGCAAAAGAAGGAAGAAGAAGCCGGTGAGCGGAGGAGCGGAGGACCGGAGGAGCTGCGCCGGAAGGTGATGTATAAAGTGTTTGTTATTTTGACAGCTGCCACAGCCTGGGGGGGGGGGGACATACTAAGGAGGGGGGGGCTGTTTATTACTGCACAGGGGGACCCATAATAGGGAGGGGGGGCTGTTTACTACCACTGGGGCTGTATATACCTCTGGGGCTGCTGGATACTACCACTGGGGCTGTATATACCACTGGGGCTGCTGTATACTACCACTGGGGCTGTATATACCTCTGGGGCTGCTGGATACTACCACTGGGGCTGTATATACCTCTGGGGCTGCTGTATACTACCACTGGGGCTGTATATACCTCTGGGGCTGCTGGATACTACCACTGGGGCTGTATATACCACTGGGGCTGCTGTATACTACCACTGGGGCTGTATATACCTCTGGGGCTGCTGGATACTACCACTGGGGCTGTATATACCTCTGGGGCTGCTGGATACTACCACTGGGGCTGTATACTACCTCTGGGGCTGCTGTATACTACCTCTGGGGCTGCTGTATACTACCTCTGGGGCTGCTGTATACTACCTCTGGGGCTGCTGTATACTACCTCTGGGGATGCTGTATACTACCACTGGTGCTGCTGTATATACCTCTGGGGCTTCTGTATACTACCACTGGGGCTGCTGTATACCACACTGCTGGGGGCTGTATACCTGTGCTGGGGTCCACCCTTGGCTTATACACGAGTCAATAGGTTTTCCCAGGTTTTGGGGGCAAAAGTAGGGGGGTCGGCTTATACACGGGTCGGCTTATACACGAGTATATACGGTAATTGGATTGACGTAGAACTAGATTTGTATAGGTTTTTTTAGAAACATAAGATTGAGACACAGGTTTAATAACGAAGATAAGGGGATGAGAACTAAAAACAGTGACTTGGATATGAAAGAGTTGTCTTTCAAAAGGAGAAGTGATTTTTTCCCAGTAGAGGAAGTGCCAGCCATAGAAGTCTATGTTCAAGCAGTAAAACAGGATATAGAGACTTTAAAATGGACAACTAAAAGACAGCTGAGTGAACCCAATAAAACTAAATCCCAGCATACCAGTAATTAATTGCTGGAAGAAGGTTCTATGTAAGTGAAACGTCACTACTTGACATCCTGAGGGCCCAATTAAGACACCTTACACCAGGGGTCTCAAACACGCGGCCCGAGGGCCGCATGAGGCCCTTGGGGCTTCACTGTGCGGCTCGCAGCACCTTGGACAACTTAATGATGCATCGCCCCAGTACAGGGGGCAGCTGCAGACCCCGCTGTGCTATGACTTCCTCTGGCCGCGGCACTAAGAAGCTCTGCCGCTCAGCAAGATCAATGCAAGCCGTCACCTAATGAGAGACTAGCAACTGATGGCGGCGTATAACGTCACCTGCGGGCCTCTCGCTGGTGGATTGCATTGATCTTGCTGAGCAACAGAGCATGTCTGACCGCCAGCTGGAGGAAGTCATAGCACAGCAGAAGCCTGAAGTCAGCACAGCGGGGACGGCAGCAACTCCCTGCATTGGAGAGATGTATCATTAAAGTGAGAAAAGTGTGAGGGTGTGTGTGTGTGAGGGTGTGTGTTGTGAGGGTGTTTGTGTGAGGGTGTGTGTGTGTGAGGGTGTGTGTGTGTGAGGTGTGTGAGGGTGCATGTAGTGTGTGTGAGTGAGTGTGTGAGTGAGTGTGTAAGTTTGTGTGACTGTGTGTGACTGTGAGGGTGTGACTGTGAGGGTGTGTGTGTGTGTGAGGGTGTGTGTGAGTATGGGAGTGTATGTGTGTTTTTAAAAAGAAGGTAAACCAGGATGGGGGCATCACTTTAAAAGTAGATCAGGATGGGGGACATCACTAGAAAAGGGGATTAGGATGGAGGACATCACTAGAAAAGGGGATCAAGATGGGACATCACTACAAGGAAAGCACGATAGGAACATTACTACAATGTGAGGATCAGGATGGGGACATTACTATATGATGAGGACCAGGATGAGGACATTAGTACATGAAGAGGACCAGGATGAATACATTACTACAATATTGGGATTAGACATTACTACAGGATGGGGACATTACTACAAGAAGGGCATCAGGATTTGTACTATACTACATTGAACAAAAAATCCTGGTATTACTAAAAATATCACTTATTCCTACAAGGGATGTGGCCCCCCAATATAAATTTTTGGCTATGTGTGGCCCACCATCCCAGCTGAGTTTGAGACCCCTGCCTTACACGTTTAAGAAGGAGGGCACACTCACTTTTGGGTCTCGCTCATTAACTAAACGAATATTCACTGCACTGACTGCAATAGCCAATCACAGTGGCCCACTTATTCTGACAGTTGGACAGCAGATAGATGGAAAGAATAGATAGATAGATAGATAGATAGATAGATAGATAGATAGATAGATAGATAGATAGATAGATAGATAGATAAATAGATAGATAGATAACAAGAAAAAAACTGCACAGCACTCAAAGACAAATGTGAACTGGTGCTAGCAAAGCTGCAGGGTTATATAATATGAAAAAGATCCTTGCAGCACACAGCTACTACCAATGTTGTACATAAGCTACTAGCTATATATAATTGAGGAAAAAGTTTAAAAACTTACGTTTTTTTCAAAAAACTCAAAAATCTCCAATTTTTTATTTAATTCTGAAGTTCTTGGTACATACATTGGCTAATGTCTGTTTGCTCATCAACTGCGACAAAGTGACTTCAGGGTCTGATGAGTCCTACGCTTTTTTGAGTTTTTTGAAAAAAAGTAAGTTTTTAAACTTTTTCCTCAATTATATATAGCTAGTAGCTTATGTACAACATTGGTAGTAGCTGTGTGCTGCAAGGATCTTTTTCATATTATATAACCCTGCAGCTTTGCTAGCACCAGTTCACATTTGTCTTTGAGTGCTGTGCAGTTTTTTTCTTGTTATTTATCATATGGAGTTGCAGGATCCATGCTGCAATGTGCACCCTCATTACCTACAGGTGATGGAGGGTCTAGATGGTGTCTGCCCACTTAGTAGTGGGGAAGCGGACAAGGAGGGTAGGGATATCAGCGTAGGACTCATCAGACCCTGAAGTCACTTTGTCGCAGTTGATGAGCAAACAGACATTGGCCAATGTATGTACCAAGAACTTCAGAATTAAATAAAAAATTGGAGATTTTTGAGTTTTTTGAAAAAAACGTAAGTTTTTAAACTTTTTCCTCAATTATATATAGCTAGTAGCTTATGTACAACATTGGTAGTAGCTGTGTGCTGCAAGGATCTTTTTCATATTAGATAGATAGATAGATAGATACATGTGAAATGCTTATTATATTTTTATATTTTTTATATTTTTATATTTTATAAGCTTGCATCCTTCAGTGCCTTTCATGTGCACTGAAGGATGTTCGGCCTTGTATTTAGGGAAAAAAATAAATATAAAAAAATCGATTTGAGGTTCCCCTTATTTTTGATCACCAACTAGGGTAAAACAGACAGTTGCAGCCTGCAGACCGCAGCTGGCAGCTTTCCCTTGGCTGGTAATCCAAAACAGAGGTCACCCTATATATTTTTGCAAATTATTTATTCATAAATAAATAAATAAATAAATAATTTGAAAAAAAATAAAATAAAAAAATGTGGGGTCCCCCATTTTGGAAAACGAGCCAAGCTAAAACCAACAGCTTGGTTCTGGTATTCTCAAGGTAGAAAGGGCCATGGTTGATGGGCCATCCCCAGCCTAAAAATAACAGGTTACAGCTGCACAAAGACTGGTGCCTCCATAAAATGCGCCAGTCCTGGTGCTTCACCACGGCTCTTCTCACTGCCCTGGTGTAGTTGGAAAGATAGTAATAGAATTGACAGCTGTCATCAAGCATGGGATTGGTAATGTTCAGGCATCTATGAGACCCGTACAATACCAATCTAGTAAGTAAATAGTGAAACACACAGAAAAAATCCTTTAATAGAATTAAAACAGTGAAAAATCTTGTTTCAACTAAAACACACAGACACCTTCTCTGAACCATTTTTTACCTGCCAGACATACCATCTGATGGTAATCCACAGCCAGGATGATGTCCCTTGATGAAGCACTTATTTTACCAATCTAGGGCTTACTGACAGCTGTCGATACTCAGCTGTCATTAGCCCCTTATATCAACCCAATGTCACTGTACCAGTGCATCGGAAAGAGCTTAGGTCAAGCACCAGAAATGGGCACTTCTAGTGATTGTGCCAATTCCTGGGGCGGTTGTGGGCTTCTATTCTGCATGGTGGGGAGTTAAATAACATTGGGCCTCCCTATGCTTAGAATACCAGACCCCAGCTGCCTGGTGTTATCTTGGCTGGCAATGAAAAATAGGGAGGGCCCACACATTTTTTTAGATTATTTACTTAAATAATTAACAAAAAAATAAACAATGGGCTTTCCTGTATTTTTGATTGTTAGCCAAGGTAAAACGAGGTAACTGAGGATAGCAGTCCATAGCTGTCTGCTTTATTTGCCCTGAGAATGAAAAATATGGTGGAACCCTATGCAAATTTTGTAAAATTATTTATTTTTACACACCAATGATGGCAGGTTCTTTGCCAATACAATGTACCGTATATACTCGCGTATAAGCCGACTTTTTCAGCCCAAAATTTGGGCTGAAAAGTCCCCCCTCGGCTTATACGCGAGTATACAGTATATATATATACATCATATATGTATATATACTGCAGCAGCCCCGGAGGTATACAGGCCCCCCCATCAAGCTCCAGGGCCCCCCCCTTGCTCGGCAGCCTGTAAAGGAAAGTCATACTTACCAGTGTCCTGTCGCGCCGTCCGCAGCTTGCCGACATGACGATCCCGGGCTTCATTCAGCGTCTTCCGCATTCCTTTAGTCGCGGGCAATGACGTCATTGCCCGCGACTACAGGAAGTCGGAAGCCGGAAGACGCTGAATGAAGCCCGGGATCGTCATGTCGGCAAGCTGCGGACGGCGCGACAGGACACTGGTAAGTATGATTTTCCTTTACAGGCTGCCGCGCAAGGGGGGGGCCCTGGAGCTTGATGGGGGGGCCTGTATACCTCCGGGGCTGCGGCTGTATACAGCCCTGGGGCTGCGGCTGTATACAGCCCTGGGGCTGCGGCTGTATACAGCCCTGGGGCTGCTGCTGTATACAGCCCTGGGGCTGCTGCTGTATACAGCCCTGGGGCTGCGGCTGTATACAGCCCTGGGGCTGCTGCTGTATACAGCCCTGGGGCTGCTGCTGTATACAGCCCTGGGGCTGCTGCTGTATACAGCCCTGGGGCTGCGGCTGTATACAGCCCTGGGGCTGCTGCTGTATACAGCCCTGGGGCTGCTGCTGTATACAGCCCTGGGGCTGCTGCTGTATACAGCACTGGGGCTGCTGTATACTACCACTGGGGCTGCTGTATACACCACTAGGGCTGCTGTATATACCTCTGGGGCTGCATATGGGGCTGCATATACCTCTGGGGCTGCATATACCCCTGGGGCTGCATATGGGGCTGCATATACCCCTGGGGCTGCATATACATATGGGGCTGCATATACCTCTGGGACTGAATATGGGGATGCATATACCTCTGGGGCTGCATATGGGGCTGCATATACCTCTGGGGCTGCATATGGGGCTGCATATACCTCTGGGGCTGCATATGGGGCTGCATATACCTATGGGGCTGCATATACCTCTGGGGCTGCATATACCTCTGGGGCTGCATATACCTCTGGGGCTGCATATGGGGCTGCATATACCTCTGGGGCTGCATATACCTCTGGGGCTGCATATACCTCTGGGGCTGCTGTATACTACCACTGGGGCTGCTGCTGTATACTACCACTGGGGAGGCTGCTGTATACCTCACTGCTGGGGGTTGTATACCTGTGCTGGAGTCCACCCTCGGCTTATACGCGAGTCAATAAGTTTTCCCAGTTTTTGGGGGCAAAAGTAGGGGGGTCGGCTTATACACGGGTCGGCTTATACACGAGTATATACGGTATATGGCAACCAATCACAGACATCGACACAGTGAGTAGTGGTGCAACAGCAAATCACAGACACACTCAGAGTGAGTGAGCATCTATGATAGGCCGTTGCAGTCAGTGCAGTGAATATTCATGAAGTTATTGAGCGGGACATGGAAGTGAGTTGCCTGCCACAACGGAGACTGGTAAGCTCTATCAATTCTAAGTTTTTACAGCATGTAAAAGATCATGTGCAAAATGCATTGCTTCTGCCATGTGTGTGCTGGCCGTGTGGAGGTCATTATTTTCACACACCCATGTATCATGTATTCATGAATCCAGTCCGAGACTCACAGACAATCTCAACATGCTGCGATTGGTTCCTTAGTCCGATCTGAGCTGAGGAAACACTCACAGATATGAGAGGAGAGGACTCATTTAATAACATTGGTGCAGGTGCAATGCGATTTTTTTATCGCACTGCACGTATATGTTTAAAATGCCAGTGGGAGAGCAGTCTATTACAGAATTATCCCCTGGGATATTCATCTGAGCCATGTTTTTTCCAGATCTACCCTGAAATGAGTGATCAACACAGCATACAGAATAAATGTGCACCCTACCTTATTCTGATTTTTGGGAGGCAAAATGAATGAACATTTTGTTCAAGGATTGTTTTATTTATTTTTTTTACTCTATTCACTGTAAGGATGACCACAAAGTAATTTATTTGTATTTTTACCTTGCACATTTCTTTAGCTCCTGTGTAGCACCTGAAGAGTTAAGAAACTTGTTGAAAGTGCTTTTGAGCAATTTGAAGGGTGCAGTTTTTAGAATGGTGTGACATTTTGGTATTTTCTAAAATGGTTTTCTAAATTTTGCTGGAAAAATTAGGAATTGCTGATGTTTAACCCTTCTAGGTTCCTAATAAAAAAAAACTTGTCTTTCAGAAAATGGTGCTGATGTAATGTAGATATGTGGTAAATGTTATTTATTAACTATTTTAAGGGTTCTGGTTTAAGGACATAAAAATTGAGATTTTGAAACTTGCGAAATTTTCAAACTTTTTAGTCACTTACTGGGGTGCTTAGTGTAGTTTTGACAAAATACAGTAACTGTTTAATCAACAGAAGTTTCTCTTTAGAGGATAAGTAGATGTGCTGCCATATAGTCAAGCGTATTTGTTGCCGTATAGTCAAGCATATTTGTTGCCAGATAGTCAAGCATATTCATGAGCTCTGTATAACCTCGCTCCCAAGACTTACTGTCAGCTTTCTGTGTACATTGTACATGGGCAGAAAGCTGCCAATCACTGATGTGGAGGGAGTTATACAGAGCTCAACATTCAGATACTTGCTAGATACAAGGATTTTATCAAAATAACAGCAAGTGACACCTCGCAGAGATCGTGGTCTTTGACTTTACATCATGATGCACTAAAAAGTGAGAGATTACATTTAAAGACTAGTGATGTAAAATCATTCATGTTTCTACATTATGAGAAATATTGTAAGATAATACTTATGTGATTTACTTTTCCCATCCTGAGCCTCAGATCTTTTGGCATTAGATAATAGGCAGGTGACTCGAGAAGAGGCGAGGAGATGGACGGCTTTTGAATTCGACTTTTTGAAGGTTGGATTCAATCCATGGCGCTCTATCCATGTTATTAATCTGTTCTGTTCTGTTTCTATGGCCTTCATTTAATATTAGGCTTAGAATTTGCTGTGTCCAAACTGTGCCTGCAAAATAACATGTTTTAATATCATATTTGTAATTTTGAAGTTTTCTGCTTTTCCTTAATAGATAACTCTAATAAAATAAAAACATTTCTTACACCATCACTGGGTTAACATTAACCAATGCACATACCTGACTTTGGGTAAGTGACAAGAAACACATCATCATCCCTAATTTCCATATGTCCAGCAGCATCTATCTCTTCAGGAGATGTAAATTTGTTGCTAAAGTATGTGCCTTTATGATTGAAGCACAACAGGGCTTCTTTAAGTGCATCTTGGTCCATTGTTGCCATCTAAAAATATATAAACTATATAATAAATGTTAATAAAGTTTCTAACAACAAAAAGAATATATATTTTCTTATTACCTTTTATATAAACGGGGTTTCTCTGTTCGGATAAAGCAATGATAGTTTATTGAACATAATAGAAAAGATTACAGTGCACCTGTCAACAGTTTTGGGGGTTCTAAACCATACCCACCACCTTTAACATGATGTAATTGCGGTTCCTGAATCCCCTTTATATCCCTAGATGTCCCTCTGCATACCTCAGAAAATGACTTTTAATCTGTCCCACGCCATATGCTAATTTTTTTATCTGCTCCATGGAAACGCCGCCCCTCCTGAGTGTGTGCAAGTGAATGACATAGTGATGTCATCCGCACAATTCACAACTCTCGTGCCTGCACAGTGGCACGCCTCACTGTGCCCTATTGAAACACTGTAGAGCTATTGATTCCACTGGGCAGGTGCAAGACTTCAGTGCTTGACGTCCCACGCCTGAGCAGTGAAATCACTTCAATAGAGCACACAAAGGAGAGCTACTGTGCATGTGCGAGACTGCGGGCACTGTGAAGCTGATGAGAGATTGAAGTCTTGCACTTGCACAGTGGAAACACTAACTCTTCAATAGGGCACAGTGAGGCACCAATGCGCAGGCGTGAGACTTGTGAATTGTGTGGATGACGTCACTAAGTCATTCATTTGCACACACTCAGGAGGGGTGGCATTTCTATGGAGGGGGGTAGCGCTGACCGCAATGTGCAGACCCCCATATGACCCATAAAAGAAATCAGCATATGGCGTGGGACAGAATAAAAGTAGTTTTCTGAGATATGCAGGGGGATGACTGGGGATATATAGGGGTTTCAGGAACCCCTTTTACATCATGTTAAAGGTGGTAGGCAGGGTTTAGAGCCCCCAAATCAGTGACAGGTTCCCTTTAAGGTAATTTCTAATTGACTAATTTAAACTTTAAATTATAAATGTTATTTCATTGTAAAAAAAAACAAAAAACAATACGGCACTGGTGTTAATGATGGGTCACATAACAGTTACGGTAATGACTTTTTATTCCATAGGACTTGTTTTCTCACATTTTTCTGTGCTCTTTTACCATCAGGGCCACTGGACAAAACCAGGTAAAACACCTGAAAATGGAGCAAAGAAGCAATGCTCTATTTCCAGGGCAGCTGCAGGCTGCGGTTTTAAGCATGGCGGGCCCAGAAAAGCTTGGGCCTTACAACACTGAGAATCCTAGCCCTCAGCTGCCTGGTTTTACCTGGCTGATGATCAAAATATGGTGGGAGCATACACTTTATTTGAACTGAGAATCTAAACTACCGCAGAGTGCTACATCATTTTTTTAAATTATCTATTTATTTTTACATTACTATAATGCTCTGGATTTCATGTTTTTTGGTGCAATTTAGGCCGAAACCAGATGCATTGTATTAAATGTGTTCATCTGCATCTCCTGGCCCAAAAAAAGCACAAAAACCTTGACGTTTTTCTCGCAGTTTTTGCCGCAGACTTCATGCATTTTAGGCCAATTTAGGCCTAAGACTGCATTCATTGTCTTCAATGTGTTCATCTGCATTTCCTGGCCCAAAAAAAGCAGAAAAACTGCAACATTTTTCCTCCGTTTTTTGCCACAGATTTCATTCTTTTGGTACAATTTATGCCCAAAACAGCATGCATTGGGTTCAATGTGTTCATCTGCATTTCCTGGCCCAAAAAAGCACAAAAACCGCATTCATTTTGTCGTCAATTTCATGCTTGTTGGGACAATTTATGTCTAAAACTGTATGCATTCTGTTCAATGTGTTCATCTGCTTTTCCTGTCCCAAAAAAAGCACAAAAAAGACAACATTTTTCCTGGAGTTTTTGCCACGGATTTCATGCTTTTTGGTAACAATTTAAGCCTAAAACTCCATGCATTGTGTCCAATGTGTTCATCTGCATCTCCTGGTCCAAAATAAGGACCAAAACCGTGACACACATGAGCCCTTTTATATAATTTTATTCCTTGAAATAATTAAGAAAAAAACAACGTGGGGCTTTGCTGTATTTTTTGTCTCCAGCCAGGGTGGTCCAGGCTGTCTTGGCCTCCCCCGCTGTGAACTGCAGCCCGCAGCCACCACAGAAAATGGCACATTCATAGAAATGCTATTTTCTGGCACTGTACCGGACTCTTCCAGCGTCCCTGATGGCGGTGGCATGCTGGGTAATAATGGCGTTAGGGCCAGCTTTGTGTTATCAGCCCGAAATGCATGCTGTCATGCCAAATTAGACATGGCTACTATGAATGTCTAGTAAACAGTAAAATAAAACATAACCCTGAGAAAAAATATTTTATTAAAAATAAAACAGAATACATTTAGGACTCCATCTTTATTACCCCCCAAAAAACTCCTTCCAACAAAATCCACAGGTGGGCATCTTAATTTATGCTACATCTGTGCGACGAGACACACACAGGTCTGCTCACACAGACGAGCAGGCACAGTCTCAGCTGGGGGCTGTCAGAAAGTTCACACGAGTGCCCTCAGGTAAGGCCGAGTCTTATGTCACTGCTTTCCCTGCCAACAACCGCTCACTTTACAGCAGTGTTGTTGTGGCATCAGAGTCAGGGTTATCCGAGGGCACAGTTGACCGGGCTCAGCTGTGCACTTGGGTGAACTCTCTGACAGCACGAAATTAAGTCTGTGCCTGCTTGTCTGTGTGAGCAGACCTGTGTGTCTCCTCACACAGAAGTAGCAGAGCTGAAGATGCCCGCCTGTGGACTACATCGGAGGTTTTTTCTCTCTATTCACCTTCCACGACAGCAGAACGGAGGTTGCTTCCCCACCCTAAATAGGGGACAGGAAAACAGAGAGGTTAAATAACCCTCCCCTTCCTGCACCCACCAGTGTTTTTCCTGTCCCCATGGGGCATGAAGAGGTTCTTTTCGGTGCTGCCTGTGGCCGGTGACTAGGAGTACTTGGGGTACCTTTACACGCGGCTACATTTCTAGGGTGGCTACAGGTAACTTACTGGTTGCAGTGAAATCATGGAGAGATTATTCCATTTGTACACAGCAACAAGATAGAACCTTGTCTCCATGATTTCACTGCAACCAGTAAGTTACGTCATGGAGCTTAACATGTCACAGAGGCTTGCATTCCCCAGTGGGGAGCGCTGCGCGGCCGGCAGGCTGGCATTCTCTGCGGCCATTCTGAGTGCCCTGGGCTTCTGTGCGGCGGTTGCCCCCTGCTGGACCCGGAGGAGGAGCTAGGTATGGTGCTGAGGACCCGGCTGATAAAAACCTGGTTTGGCTTCATTCTCAGGTAGGATCACTCTGTGTCTGTTTGTCTGATAGGAATACCAGGTGTTGTGGGCTTTCCTGCGGCCATACCACCCTGAACTCTCCTGATCTCATTCTGATCTCAGAGGATTAGCAGGGTCGGGCCTGGTTAGTACTTGGAGACAATTATTCAGTCATGCAGAGTGACAGAGCCCCTTTACCTGCATCTGCAGAGCCCAGCGCTAATCCCCCTACTGTGAGTAGTAGGATAGGGTCCCCCATTCCCTCTGGGTGTGGGATTTTCTGGTGCCTTACAGGGTCCTTTCTCTCTCTCTGTTTAGGGAGACAAAGCTTCTGGCCCCAGGAAGGACAAGGAGAAGACTTCTTCACAAAAATGTGGTGTCTGTTCTGTCAAAATGTCTGCTTCGCACACAAAAAAACTGTACAGGTACCTTTACACGCCGCTACAGAAAGTTAGAAACCACCGGGTGTCTCACGTGCACGTGCCGTTTCAACGGTTCCTAACGGTACCTGATACCGCATTTACACGCCGCTACAAGGTGCTCTACAGTAAGTTTTTTTCTATCCCTGGAAGCACCGACGGGTGCCGCAGGTTACCTTCTGTAGAGCACCTTCCCTCATTTACACACCACTACCACAAGGCAATATGGGAGGACCTGGGCGTGCCAGAGTTGTGGATTACGAGACGCTCGTACGGTGTTTGGACAAAGCAATAACATCATGATTAGCCAGCGAGCGCAGGAAGGCTGGCTAATACATGATGCTATTGCAATTGTGTAGTGTGACTGGTCAGCTCCTTAAATATGCCGCCCTATGCAGTGACAACCAATCGTAACGCCGGAGCTTCCACCAATGATCGCTGATGGGGCGGGGTAACCTGGAGGCTGTGTCACGCCCAGGGAGTTCACTAGGTGTCGAAAATACCTTCCTGTTCCTTGATTACACGCCGCTACCATCGGGTTTAAACCTACCTGTTTTTGAGCACGGCTGAAAGACAGGTGTTGACAGTAACCAGTGGCAACACCCTGAATTACGTGGTGTTTTGACGGTACAAGATACAATTGTCTCCAACACCCGGTGGTTTCTAACCTTCGGTAGCGGCGTGTAAAGGTACCTTACCATACCTGCACCGATAACATCCTTCGTGCTGAACAGCCGTCCCTGGCGGACAATATCAGGTCCCTCATAAGGCAGGAGGTTCAGTCTTCCATGTTGGCTATGTCTCAACCGCCACTCCTAATTAAAACGCCTCCATCTAAGATGAGGAAGATAGTCCTTGAGGACCTTACATCTGAGTCTGGGAGGTTGTTTCTTCTGATCCTGAGGCTTTGGGAGACTTAGAGGAACCTAGAGCTTCCTCAGAGTTGGGTAAGAAGAAATACTTATTTTCCTCAGATGATATTGAGGAACTACTTGATATGGTGTGCACTACCATGGGGGAGGAGGACATGAAGGTCTCTCCCTCTATTCAGGATGAGATGCTTGGGGGCCTAAAAGCTAAGACCCATAAGGGATTACCATATTCATGATAACATTCTGAACCTGATCATGCATGAATGGGAATCTCCCAAGAAGTGCCTCAGAGATCCATCGGAGCTGATGCATAGGTTTCCCATTGATGGTGAGTGTTCCAAGTAGGAACTCCCAAAAATGGATGTTCAGGTGTCTAGAGTTGCGAGGAAGATGGCCCTCCCATTTGAGGATTCCTTGCAACTGAAAGACCCCATGGACCATAAGATTGAGGGTCTTCTTAGAAAGACATGGGATACTTCCTCTTGCCTTCTGCAGACAAATATCACTGTAACCTGTGTGGCCAGGTCCCTTTCTCGCTAGCTTCTCCAGTTAGAAGACCATATCTCACAGGGTACCTTGAGGGAGGAGATTCTTGATTCTCTCTCCCTACTGCAGAAGGCAACAGGTTTTCTTGTTGATGCCTCTGAGGAGTCGGTCAGGGTCGCTGCATGTTCTGCGTCTCTTTCTAACTCAGCCAGGAGGGCTCTCTGACTGAAGCGTTAGAATGGTGATATCACTTTCAAAGTCAGGCTTTGCTCCATCCCTTTCAAAGGGGAGTTTGTGCTTGGGCCAGCCCTTGATGATATTCTTGAGCAGACCACAGATAATAAAAATAAATATTTGCCTGAACAGAGAACTGCAAGGAAGCGTTTTTTTCGTCCTTCCCATGAACTGGCCCCATCTTACAGAAGCATAGAGAAAACAGGATGGTGGAGTTACCCAAAAGGGGGCAAAGGGAAAAATATTCTTGTCCCCCACTATCAGAAGCAGCCAGACAAGCAGTGACTGCGACAGGGTGGGGGGGGTCGGCTCTCGGACTTTCTTCCCAGGTGGCGGGTCATCACCACTAATCAGTGGTTGCTTCACACCATTCAAGATAGGTTAAAGATAGAGTTGAGTCTTACCCCCCACAGTGTCTATGGATCACCTCCCTCCCCCGAAATCTTCAAGACTCTTTGTGGCAGGGTCTTCTGACTCTCTTATGGTACCTTTACACGCCGCGACGGCAGGCTGGATACATCCCGCTACCAGGCTACAAATGTAGCTTGTAGCGCCAATGTAGCCCGTCGTAGCGGCGTCTGAAACGTGACGCTACAGCCGGCAACAGATACATCTGTTTCCTAGCTCTGCTCGAAAACTGATGGCTACATCGCCGATGGTAGCGAGCTGTATCGGCGTGTAAAGAAGCACCGGAAGGGAACTCGGGACAGCCTGCAATGTAGCTAAGGCGTGACCCTGGCTCCGTGTTACCGCGCCCCATGTGCGATCATTGGTGGAAGCATGACGATTGGTAGTCGCTGCATAGGGAGGCATATTTAAGGAGCTGACGAGTCACACTACACAATCGCTCGAGCGTGCTGTATTACTCAGCCTCCTGCGTTGCCTGCCCAATCAGGATGTTATTGCTTCGTCCTATCAGCGTACGGACGGCTCGTAATCCACAATTGTGGCACGCCTATGTGCTGGCCCTGCTGCACCAGGTACGCCCATAGTAGCTGGTTATAGGGGTGTGTAAATGAGCTACAGCTGGCTACTTGGACACCCGGCGATTAGCTAGCTATAGATGTAGCGTGGCGTAGCGCACCTTGTGGCGGCGTGTAAAGAAGGTGCGTTGACCGTTTGTAACCGTTTGAGCGTGCTCGTGCACGTGAAGTAGCGGGATGTATCCAGCCTGCCGTCACGGCGTGTAAAGGTACCTTTAGAGTCTGGTGTGATATCTCATGTCCCTCCCCAGGAAGAAGGCAAGGGTCATTATTCATGCCTCTTCATGGTACAAAAAAAACATCAGGTTCCTACAGGATTATCATAAATCTGAAGCTTTTGAACCGATTCATGGTGTACCACCAGTTCAAGATGGAATCTGTCAGACCGCCATTCCTTTGATCGGACAGGATTGGGTTATGACCACACTCGATCTAAGGGATGTGTATTACCATGTCCCTATCCATTCAATGCATTGCCAATACCTCTGGTTTGCGGTCTCGAGGGGCCAGAATGTATACCACTTGCAGTACAACGTCCTGCCTTTCAGGCTCTTCTCTGCCCCCCAGGTGTTCTCAAAACTGATGTCAGTGGTAGTCTTCTTCCTCAGGGACAGGGGATCTATATTGTCCCGTACCTCGAAGACTTTCTGATTCTGGCCCCGTCATCGCCACAACTGAGACAGGCTGTCTCCACCACCCTACAGGTCCTGCGTTCTCTGTGATGGATTCCGAATTTGGAGAAATCCGACTTGACTCCATCAACACGGAAGCAGTTCCTTGGCATTCTCCTTGACTCGTCCCAGCAGACTTTCTCCTTGCTGACCAACCATCGGCAGGAGCTTGTGCAGAAGCTTTTCAGGGATCAACGTCGTCCTTTCCTGAGGAACATGATGTCGGCTCTGGGGTCCTTGACGGCCTGCATCTGTGGCACCCTGCCCTTACAGGGAGCCACAGAACCACTTAAGGCATGGAGGGATTTCCACATCAGGTACACTTACGCACACAACACCTTCCACCCCAGACCTCTAGGGGGAGCTCCACTTGCTGCCCTTAAGCAAGATCCCCTATAAATACCGGTGCTGGAGGCAGAGTTAGGCAGTGCAGTTCCAGAGAGGACTGTGAAGAGTTAGTTAGTCTGTACAGTACGGAGTAGTACTGTTAAGACCATCTGGTGAACGGTGCTGCGTTAGGCCAGTACCACAGACCAGCCTAGCCAGTATGAGGGTCCGGGAGTGAGGGTTGAAGGCAAGGCAAAAGACAAGCTAAAAGAGCAGATTGGGGGCAGAGGAGCCAGGGTTCACCCCAGGAAGCAACCAGGACACCGGAGTCCGAGTCTGCAGGGGAGCACCAAGCCCAGCAGAAACACCAGTTCACTGAGGAGACTCCAGTCTCTCGGACACCTGTAGCACAACCAACTAGAGAGCCAGGAGCCTCAGGAGAAGTCATAGCGGTAGCCTACAAAAAGGTTCTCAACATTACAATATAGGTGAGAAAGAGACACAGAGGAGGCCAGGCCTAGTTCTACACAGGTCAAGGGCTTCACTGAGGGAAAAGAGACAAGGAGGCCTACAATGTTTTTCAAAATTGCAGAGGGTGGACGGTGTTTACAGACCTGCGCTGCATAGACCAGAAGGATCAGACGGTGTTCATCATTATAGTGTTTATTTCCGACGCGTTTTGGAGTTAGTCCCATGGAAGGTGGCTCTCCTAAGGCATGTGAGGTCCTCTCTAACCTGGTGGCTGATTCCTCAGAACCTCCAAAAAGGTGTCACTTGGGACCAGTCCCCCTTGATGTTCCTCACAATGGACACCAGCAAACGGGGCTGGGTTGCCACAATTGCGGGTCACCACTTCCTGGGCAGGTGGTCTCCTCCGATTAGCACCAGGTCCTCAAATGTCCGAGAGATGAAGGCAGTGGAAGAGGCCCTCAAGGCTGCAGTCTCTTTGCTCCAGGGCCACCATGTACAGGCCTTTTTGGACAATATCACCACGGTGGCCCATATCCGTCATTAGGGGGGTACCAGATGTGCAAGCCTTAGCTCGATTTCTGCAAGGGTATTTTCCTGGGCAGAAAGACATCTCTTGTCCCTGTCTGCTGCCCATCTGAGAGGGTCCGACAACTTCCAGGCAGACTTCCTGAGCAGGAGGGACATTCATCCTGCGGAGTGGTGTCTCCATCAAGAGGTCTTCGTATTTTTGGTAACCAGATGGTGTCGTCCCGAGGTGGACCTCTTTGCCTCTTGTCACAATGCAAAAGTGGATGCCTTTTTCTCCCTGACACCTTCTGGCAGTATTCTGGGAGTAGACGCATTTTCCCATCAGTGGGAGTTCTCCCTTGCTTATACGTTTCACCCGATTCCACTTATTCCCAAGACTTTGCAGAAGGTCAGAAGAGACAACGTTCCCACAATCCTGGTAGCACCTCTCTGGCGAGGACAGAGCTGGTACAGTGCTCTGATGAGTCTGGCAATTTAGGGTCCGGTTCTTCTGCCTCTGAAGTCCGGCCTGCTTCACCAAGGGCCCATTCTTCATCCCAACCTTCATAGGTTCAGAGGTTGAATCTAGCAGCTTGGTTATTGAAGCCAGGATCCTGCAGGCTAAAGGATTGTCTGACGGGGTGATTTCTACTTTACAAAAGAGTAGGAAACCTGTCACAAATGCCATATATGGCAAGATCTGGAAGAGATTTGTTTTATGGTGTGCTACAGATCCTCCGGATCCTTTTCATCCGAATATAGCTCGTATATTGGACTTTTTACAGAACGGCCTGGAATTGGGCCTTATGTCTAGTACGCTAAAGGTATCGGCTCTTAGTTCATTTTTTGAACAGAGTCTTGCCACTCACCCATGGATTAGGCGTTTTATGACGTCTGCCAGTAGATTTCGGCTTCACCTCCAGAATGGAGTCCCTTCTTGGGACCTTAATATCGTCCTCACTGGCCTGACGACAACGCCCTTTGAACCTTTATTTTCTTCAGGTCTCCAGGTTCTCTCTTTCACAAGACTGCTTCCTGGTCGCCATCTGCCAGGAGGGTGGGTGAGCTTCAGGCCCGCTCAATTAGGGAACCCTATCTGAGAGTTCTGGAGGATAGCATTGTGCTCCAACTCGACCCGCATTTGTTGCCTAAGGTGATCTCTGACTTCCATAGGACTCAGGATATTGTCTTATTTTCTTTTTGCTCAGCTCCTTCCAATTCCAAGGAGGAGACCCTTCATACTCTAGACATCCGGGGGACTGTTCTTCAGTTCTTCATTACCTCCAACAGGCTGCCGCGTTCTGAGTTGACCAGAATTTATTTGTCCAACACTTCGGTCGCAACAAAGGGCACAAGGCCTCTAATAACACAATCACTAGCTGGATTAAGAGGGCCATCTGCACTGCCTAACTTCAACAGAGGTGCTCACTGCCTGAAAATCTCAAGGCTCACTCCACCAGATCCGTCTCGACTTCCTGGGCTGAACGGGGTGATGCATCTACAGATCTGCAGGGCTGCCACCTGGTCCTCAGTCCATACTTTCACCAGGCATTACAGACTGGACTTTAATAGGGATCTCACATTTGGCAGAAGAGTCCTGCAGGCTGTTATCCCACCTCAGGTAATATAAGTTGGTATTCCTCCGTTCTGCTGTCATGGAAGGTGACTAGAGAAAGTAGAATTAGTCTTACCGGTAATTCGGTTTCTAGGAACCTTCCATGAGAGCATTAATTTCCCTCCCTTATTTTTTTGTTTAATTGAAATTCCTGCACTGTTGATGGTCACTATTCATGCTGGTGAGTACAGTAAAAACACTGGTGGGTGCAGGAAGGGGAGGGGTATTTAACCTCTGTGTTTCCCGTCCCCTATTTAGGGCAGAGATGCAACCTATGTTCTGCTGTAGTTGAAGGTTCCTATAGACCGAATTACCGGTAAGACTAATTCTATTTTTTGAGTAATAAAGATAGAGTCCTAAATGTGTTCTGCTTTATTTCTAATAAAATATTCTGTCTTTGTGTTGTTTTATTCTACGGCGAGAGCCTACGCTGTCCACTTTATCTGCACTGAGAATCAACAATACCGTGGAGCACTACATCATTTTTTTAATTATTTTTTTACATTACTATGATATCAGTTAATCTGTGAAGGGCTCAATAGCTGTCACAAAGTGTGCGTCTGTGATTGGCTGCTGGAGTAACCTGAAACAAGCCCATACATTCTAGCATCTAGAACGTATAGACAAATTGCAGGCTACTCGAATAGCCAATAACAGACGCCCATTCTGCGTGACAGCATCTGTGATTGGCTTTTGGATCCCTCACACATATAGTAGAGTAAAAATAAATAATATTAAAAATATGTAGTAGCGCTCTGCTGTATTTTTGATTCTCAGCACAGATAAATCAGACAGCTACGTACTGCCACCCCGAGCTGCCTGGCTTTACCTTGGCTGGAATCCCAAGATTTCTTTTTAATTATTTAAATGAATAATTAAAAAAAATGTGTGAGCTTCCGCTGTATTTTGATCACCAGCCAGGTAAAACCTGGGGGCTGGGATTCTTAGTGTGGTAAGGCTCAAGCATTCTGGGCCCGCCATGCTGAAAAAAAATGCAGCCTGCAGCTGCAGCTGCTCCTGGAAATGGCGCATTGTTTCTTTGCGCCATTTCCAGGTGCTTTACCCAGCTCATCCAATGGCCCTGATGACGGTGGCACGCTAGGTAATATTGGGATTAGGGCCAGCTTTGTATTATCAGCTGGCACTAATCCTGAAATTCATGGTGTCATGACAAATTACACATGGCCACCATGAATTTCTAGTAAATAGTAAAAAAAAACACGACACAGAATTTTTTTAAATTTAGAAATGAAGCAAAAAACACTTTTAAAACTCCATCTTATTAGAAAAACAATCCTCAGTCTGACGTAGTCCACAGGTAGAGCAATGTCAGCTCGGTACAGAGTGAGAAACAGACTGACACTGACAGTCAAAGTTCAATCGAATTCATAGCTGAGCCATGAACTCGAGCGAACTCTGACATCACCGCGAACACTGCCAATACCGGCCAAACATTGCCAAGCGCCAAGCAGTGCAGTGCATATTCCTGGAAGTAGATGCAGTTGGGAGACAGCAAATCTGCAGGACGCCTCGTGGGACCAGTAAGTATAATCATAATGTTTTTTATTAAGTATATTCTCTGTTTTACAGCCCCACCCCATCCCATAACTGTAGAGTTCAAGTTCGGGGTTCGGACATACAGGGTCCAGACCTAAACTTGGACTTTACAAAAAGTCTGTGTGAACCCACTGATCCCGAGCATCAGGGGGTCCACCCATCACTAGTAATGATTTCAATCTCCTCATTTCTTAACAAACTGAAAAAGGCAAAAGATCCAAACTTAGCTCGAGGACATAGCTGTATTAGAAACCCAACATAAATCAATAGCAAACTCAAACTTTAACACAATTTTCTATCAAGCGACAACAAGTAAAGGATCACCTAAATAAGCAATCAGCTAAACACTATCAGCTAATCTCCTGTTCTTGCAAGGGGATAAAGTCTCTAAGTTAATAATTTCTATCACAAAGAAATGTCAGTTATTAACGCAATCAGGACTACTAGTGCACACAACCTATATAACAATGAGTTATCAGCCCAAATTGTGGTATAAACTGAATTTATTTTTATTGGTACATAGTTGAAATAAACAAAGAATTTATAAATAATACATCAACAAATAAAAACACCACGATAAGAATGCATCAAATTATTCCAGATTATTGCGGATCTTAAAACAGGGTTGGGGCCACAAGAATGTTAACAAGCATTAATCTATGAGAGTTTGTACATCCTGTATACATAGATCAGACACCTGCATAATTTCAATTAATATACATCAATGAACGTTCCTTGAGTGATATGCTGGTACCACCCCGGGCAACCAGATCTATCTCCAAACCCCACAACCAGCTATATATAGTCAAGAAAAAAGGCTCAATGTGAGGGAATACTCAGTGCCAAAATTAATATAATAAATTCACCTTATTTATAAAAATTTATATAGATAGTGCCACATCATTACAAAGCATAAAAAATTAATAAAACCAGTGTAAAACAATTAGCAGGGAGCTATCACACAAAATGATTACTTCACAAAATTAAAAAAGGTCTGTGATAGCAACTTAATACTGCAAGAATATGTGTGTTTTTTTATACATAAAAAGAGTGATTACAATATATAAAGTGCACTATAATCCAAAACCAAAGAAAAACACAATAAAATGAGCCTCTCAATTTTAGACCAATATATAGATGGGGTGTTCAGAGACTGCTCTGACCCTAGGGGTCAACCTTAAATTCTCCCCGGGTGGATAGAATGTTAATTCCACTATGGGGGGTAATTCCCTCCTATATCACAGAAGAAAACGTACTTCTCTTGTGTCAGAACATATACATACAGAACTGCAGGGGTCCTACAAAGATCCAGTTACTCTCTCATAGGTGAACCAACTGTATAGATAAAAAGCAGCCACCTATTATCTTCCTGTGCTGAGGTCGGACAATGTCCAGTATATTCTAATCCCCTCAGTAGCGGTATAGTTACCTGTCCAGCTATGATGCACCGTCACCCTGACGCGTTTCGCCCTGCGGCTTCTTCCAGAGGGTGCCGCTGATAGCAGGTATTGCATATTTATAGGGAACTAAATAAGTAGCAGGTGCGCTGGTAATGGCGCTTTGTCCGTCGCCGCAGCAACGCGGCTCCCTGGTTCGGCGTCTGACATCACTTCCTCGTTGCCTCCCTCGGACGCGTCACAGGGGAGGGCAAGGGAGCGATGCGAGTAGACGCGTTCCTATGGGAACCGTTACTGCGGTCGCTGGAATAAGCGCACGCGCACAATGCGGGCTAGGACGGCTGTGTGCAGGACTACACTTGCACTATAATACAAGCAGCGATTCTGGCTACAATGATTACCATCTGCAGAGTAAGTATCCTCACAAACAGTGCATCAGATATATGCACAGCAGGCAATGATTCCCAAACTGTCAATGAATCTGAAAACTGCATTCCCGAGGATGAATTACATCTAGAGAATCACAGCGATTCCACAGTATAGAAGTAGCTGAGGACAAAGTGCAAGTGCATACAGCAACAAGGAGTGAATTTGAATATGAATAAGATAATTCACTTATCACCATGAATGTGAAATATATAAAAAAAGATTTTAGTATAAAGTAATATGTGTATGTGGGAAAAGAATAAGATATACAGTAATGTTTACTTTGTTAAAAACAAGAGAAAAAGAAATACTAACCTAAACTAAAAAAGAAGAATATTAAAAAAGAAGAGAAAAGAAAAAAGAAAAAAGAAGAAAAAAGAAAAAAGAGAAGGAAAAAGAAAAAGGAAAAAGAAAAAAGGAAAAAACAATAATAAAAAAATAATAATAATGAATAATATGCAGTAATAACTAGAAATAAAAATAATAAATAATAATAATAGTAAAAAAAAATAAAAAAAAAAAAAAAAAAAAAAATTAATAAAGAAATAATAAAAAATGCAAAATACTGAAAAAATGAATATAATATCAATAAATAATAAAGAATAATAATAAAAAAATATATTAATGAAAAAATAAAAAAATAGAAAAATAGAAAATATAATAAATATATATATATTATTTTTAATTAATTGCAAAATATATAAAAAAATAATAATGAAAAAATACATTAGAAAGGGGCTGTGGGAGAGGGAAGTCTTTCAGAGCAATCCGGTACCCCTTAGCGATCATGTTCTATCATGGTCAAGATACATCGATGATGTGTTTATGGTATGGCAGGGGTCTGATATCGATTTGGAGGATTTTATGAAAACCTTGAATAACAACGGAGTAAATATCAAACTCACGTATAAATCTAGCGACCGGTTGGTTGACTTTCTGGACGTTAAACTCCAGAAAGACGAGTTTGGATATATACAAACGGAGGTATATAGAAAGGACACTGCAGTAAATGCCTTACTCCATGCCTCCTCTTTTCATCCGAAACCCCTAATAGATAGTATCCCTGTGGGACAATTTCTTAGAACCAAAAGAATTTGCTCATCTGAGTCTTCTTTTCAGAGACAGGCTGAAGAGTTAACTGAAAGGTTCGAAGAACGTGGATACTCTAGAAGAAGCATAAAGAAGGGGTACAAAAGAGCTATGGAGAAGAAGAGAGAAGAATTATTATTCTCAAGAACTAAGAGGGAGAACCGACCACAGGTGAGATTCATCTCCACATATAATTGTAGGTGGAAGGAGGTTACGGAGGCAGTAAATAAATTTTGGCACATTATACGTGCAGATGAGGTCCTGGTTAGACATGTAGATGAGAGACCAGCAATGACGTATAGGAGGGCTAACAATTTACGTGATCTCTTGACACATAGTCAATATGAAGCTCCGAATCTGACACTAGGTTTTGGATCTAATGGACCAAAGTGGGGTTTTTTTCCCTTGTAGGGACTGTATTGCATGTCCAAATATGACAAGAACCTGTAACTTCCAATTGGCAGACCAGAGTAAAGAATTTTAAAATCACTAGACATATCACATGCAATACTACTCACGTAGTGTATTATGCGGTGTGTCCATGCAATCTTGTCTATGTGGGACTCACTACTAGACCCCTCAAGGTCAGGATTCGAGAACACGTCCTGGATATTAATAATGCTGCGAAAGAGGAGGATCTAACATTCATGAAACCCTTGCCAAGACATTTTAAACAAAAACATTCATGTAACGGTGGTCTATTGCGAGCTTTTGGAATTGACTGCGTCCCTATAAATTCACGTGGAGGAGACTTGGGGAAGAGACTAGCACAGTTGGAGACACGCTGCATTCATAAGATAGGATGCCTTCGTCCACATGGACTGAATGAGATTCTCAGCTTTGCCCATTTTTATGAAGCTTAGGTATGTCATGTTTTTTTATTTTCTTTGGTGATGTTTTAACAACTTTTTGGTGCTTTTTTAATATTTTTTAGGATTTTTGGAGAATAGAGGAGAAGAAGGATATTCACATACGTGTATATTTTTTAATGAAGAACGGACTTTTATGAAGAAACCTACAGATTATTCCCTTTGGGTGTTTTTTTAGATATTTTCATGTTTTTAAATATTTTCTATTTATTAAGTTGGGATTAAAATTATGACTGGCAATGTGTCAGTGATATACACTATATAACATATATATACATAATTTTTCACTTATATTTTATACACATATATGCATGTAGCCACATACACATACATACACAATAATAAAAAAAAAATTTTTATACCACATTTTTTATTATTTTTTATTATTTTTTCTAATGTATTTTTTCATTATTATTTTTTTATATATTTTGCAATTAATTAAAAATAATATATATATATTTATTATATTTTCTATTTTTCTATTTTTTTATTTTTTCATTAATATATTTTTTTATTATTATTCTTTATTATTTATTGATATTATATTCATTTTTTCAGTATTTTGCATTTTTTATTATTTCTTTATTAATTTTTTTTATTTTTTTTTTTTTATTTATTTTTTACTATTATTATTATTTATTATTTTTATTTCTAGTTATTACTGCATATTATTCATTATTATTATTTTTTTATTATTGTTTTTTCCTTTTTTCTTTTTCCTTTTTCTTTTTCCTTCTCTTTTTTCTTTTTTCTTCTTTTTTCTTTTCTCTTCTTTTTTAATATTCTTCTTTTTTAGTTTAGGTTAGTATTTCTTTTTCTCTTGTTTTTAACAAAGTAAACATTACTGTATATCTTATTCTTTTCCCACATACACATATTACTTTATACTAAAAATCTTTTTTTATATATTTCACATTCATGGTGATAAGTGAATTATCTTATTCATATTCAAATTCACTCCTTGTTGCTGTATGCACTTGCACTTTGTCCTCAGCTACTTCTATACTGTGGAATCGCTGTGATTCTCTAGATGGTAATCATTGTAGCCAGAATCGCTGCTTGTATTATAGTGCAAGTGTAGTCCTGCACACAGCCGTCCTAGCCCGCATTGTGCGCTTGCGCTTATTCCAGCGACCGCAGTAACGGTTCCCATAGGAACGCGTCTACTCGCATCGCTCCCTCGCCCTCCCCTGTGACGCGTCCGAGGGAGGCAACGAGGAAGTGATGTCAGACGCCGAACCAGGGAGCCGCGTTGCTGCGGCGACGGACAAAGCGCCATTACCAGCGCACCTGCTACTTATTTAGTTCCCTATAAATATGCAATACCTGCTATCAGCGGCACCCTCTGGAAGAAGCCGCAGGGCGAAACGCGTCAGGGTGACGGTGCATCATAGCTGGACAGGTAACTATACCGCTACTGAGGGGATTAGAATATACTGGACATTGTCCGACCTCAGCACAGGAAGATAATAGGTGGCTGCTTTTTATCTATACAGTTGGTTCACCTATGAGAGAGTAACTGGATCTTTGTAGGACCCCTGCAGTTCTGTATGTATATGTTCTGACACAAGAGAAGTACATGTTTTCTTCTGTGATATAGGAGGGAATTACCCCCCATAGTGGAATTAACATTCTATCCACCCGGGGAGAATTTAAGGTTGACCCCTAGGGTCAGAGCAGTCTCTGAACACCCCATCTATATATTGGTCTAAAATTGAGAGGCTCATTTTATTGTGTTTTTCTTTGGTTTTGGATTATAGTGCACTTTATATATTGTAATCACTCTTTTTATGTATAAAAAAACACACATATTCTTGCAGTATTAAGTTGCTATCACAGACCTTTTTTAATTTTGTGAAGTAATCATTTTGTGTGATAGCTCCCTGCTAATTGTTTTACACTGGTTTTATTAATTTTTTATGCTTTGTAATGATGTGGCACTATCTATATAAATTTTTATAAATAAGGTGAATTTATTATATTAATTTTGGCACTGAGTATTCCCTCACATTGAGCCTTTTTTCTTGACTATATATAGCTGGTTGTGGGGTTTGGAGATAGATCTGGTTGCCCGGGGTGGTACCAGCATATCACTCAAGGAACGTTCATTGATGTATATTAATTGAAATTATGCAGGTGTCTGATCTATGTATACAGGATGTACAAACTCTCATAGATTAATGCTTGTTAACATTCTTGTGGCCCCAACCCTGTATCCGCAATAATCTGGAATAATTTGATGCATTCTTATCGTGGTGTTTTTATTTGTTGATGTATTATTTATAAATTCTTTGTTTATTTCAACTATGTACCAATAAAAATAAATTCAGTTTATACCACAATTTGGGCTGATAACTCATTGTTATATAGGTTGTGCTTACTCAGAGTTTGCCTGTTAACCATAGTGGCCTATTATCTGGTTCTCCAGGACTACTAGTGGTTGGATTACACAAGACTATACACAGATCTCTTCAGAATTTTTGTAATTCTATAGAGAGCTATATCAATTGCAGCCTGGCAAATCTAAAATAGAAAAAGAAAAGAGGATTTGACATACAATCTTACCTAGCCTACCTCAGTCTTCCCAAATTAACATGCCATCAGCAAGACACATTGATTAAACTGTTCACAATAGCGGAAGTCCAGTCCATCCTGTCAATGTGCCCGAAATGGAAATCCCTGTGGTCCCTGATGGCCTCCCAACGACCTATTTTAAAACCTTTTCCAAGAATTTTACCCCACACCTTTTAAATATGTGCAACACTGTCCTTCAGGGGACCCCACTCCTGAACCAAGCACTAGAAGCCCACATCTCCCTTATCCATGAGGAGGGTAAAGACCCGAAAAACTGTGGGAGCTTAGGCCTATCTCTCTCCTAAATGTAGATCTTAAAATTTATGCTAGTTTGATCGTGAAAAGCATGCCAGAGATACTGCCTCTGGTTGTGTATGGTGGTATCCAGAGGAAGGGCTGAGATAGCCTCGAAACTCATAGAAGAAATAAAGCACCATTCTTATATACTAAGATTGTGGACCTTCCTTATACTTAGCAGCGCAGATCATTGTACACCCTGGTCCTTTGGATTTAAGGATACATAAATTTCCACTAGTGCTCCTGGGGACAGACGCGGAAAAGGCTTTCGACAGGGTGGATTGGACCTTCTTACGAGAGACTCTGGCTTATTTCCAATTTCCCCAACTCTTATTGATGCTATCTTCCAGATGTACAACCAACCCTTGGCTTGGACTAAAATTAATAATTCTCTTTCTGAATCCTTCCTGATCAAAAATGGCATGAGGCAGGGATGTCCCCTATCACTGCTATGGTTTGTCTTGGCCATGGAGCCTCTTCTACAGGCCATACAACAGGCAAAGGGGATAGAGGGCATGCATGGATGAGGATGCCATTATAAATTTGCTGCCTTTGCAGATGATTTATTGATAATTATGTCTGAACCTAATATGGGTATGCCTGCTCTTGTACATATCCTTGCACATTATGGCACTTTATCCAACTTCAAGAATAATCCAACCAAATCACAAGCATTCAGTATAAACATCTCCATGAGTAGTATTAAACATTACAAAGAACTATTTAAATGGCCCTGTAAGTATATAACCTGTTTAGGTATTAAAATTGGAAAAAATTCCAGGGTTCCTGCCCTGGACGCACTAGCAGCGTAGCAGGACCGCTCCTGCACACCCCGTCAATATAGCGGCGGATCCAGACCAGCCAAACCAGCCTGGAGCCCAGAATCCTGATTGGAGTGCAGGGGAGAGCATCCACCATGGATAGGTATCTGCTGCGCAGTGCGGGGATCGTTAATAACCCCAGGAGTCAAGGGGAAGAAGCGCCACTGCAGGAGTGTGTAATGGCGCCGGCAATAAAGACTCCCCGCCCCCTCAGGAGAGACTCGGGGGAACAGGGAGGAATGCGACATGGAGAGGGAGAGCTGGATAGTGGCCAGAAGTGGCAGAGTGAAGCCAGGGGGAAATCCCTGAGCAAGGGCATGGAGCTGGGCACAGCTACAGACGGCAGCCACATAGAAAGCGACATGGAGGACTGTGAGGTAGGCCTTGGTGTAGCCCTCGGAGTGGGGGGAGAAGCAGGATCCCCATTCTGCATCACCATGGCAGAGTGAATGTAGCCTATGTAATGCAGCCACAGCAATCTGGACAGAGGGGGACACAAACTGCCATTTTTAGATCTCTCCACAGGTGTTCTATGGGATTCAGGTCTGGACTCATTGAAGAGGACAGAAGGGGCAGATGTGATTGTGAGGAGGACGGAGGCAGCAGTTGCTATGGTGAAGAGGACAGAAGGGGCAGGTGTGATGGTGAAGAGGACAGAGGGGGCAGGTGTGATTGTGAAGAGGACAGAAGGGGCAGGTGTGATTGTGAAGAGGACAGAAGGGGCAGATGTGATTGTGAGGAGGACGGAGGAGGCAGTTGCTATGGTGAAGAGGACAGAAGGGGCAGGTGTGATGGTGAAGAGGACAGAAGGGGCAGGTGTGATTGTGAAGAGGACAGAGGGGGCAGGTGTGATTGTGAAGAGGACAGAAGGGGCAGATGTGATTGTGAGGAGGACGGAGGAGGCAGTTGCTATGGTGAAGAGGACAGAAGGGGCAGGTGTGATGGTGAAGAGGACAGAGGGGGCAGGTGTGATTGTGAAGAGGACAGAAGGGGCAGGTGTTATTGTGAAGAGGACAGAAGGGGCAGATGTGATTGTGAAGAGGACAGAAGGGGCAGATGTGATTGTGAGGAGGACGGAGGAGGCAGTTGCTATGGTGAAGAGGACAGAAGGGGCAGGTGTGATGGTGAAGAGGACAGAAGGGGCAGGTGTGATTGTGAAGAGCACAGAGGGGGCAGGTGTGATTGTGAAGAGGACAGAAGGGGCAGATGTGATTGTGAGGAGGACAGAAGGGGCAGGTGTGATTGTGAGGAGGACAGAGGGGGCAGGTGTGATTGTGAGGAGGACGGAGGGGGCAGGTGTGATTGTGAGGAGGACGGAGGGGGCAGGTGTGATTGTGAGGAGGACGGAGGGGGCAGGTGTGATAGTGTATGAGTGTGTGAGTCTGAGTGTATGTGTGAGTGTGTGTATGTGTGAGTATGTGTAAGGGCCGCTTCACACTGCGGCATGATCTGGTCCGGTTCTGTCCTGGAGGACCCAGACAGCTGCGGACCGGATCATCACACAGGACTGGGGGGCTATTATGCCCTCCCGTCCTGACCTGTCAGCGGCTGCAGCTGCGTGCGCTGCGCACAGGACCGGAGGGCATAATAGCCCCCCAGTCCTGTGTGATGATCCGGTCCGCAGCTGTCTGGGTCCTCCCGGACAGAATCGGACCGGATCATGCTGCAGTGTGAAGCAGCCCTTAGTGTATGTGTGTGTGAATGTCTGAGTGTGTGTATGTGTGAGTGTATGTATTTGTGTGAATGAGTATGTATGTGTATATTTGTGAGTATATGTGAGTGTGTGTGTTTGTGTGTGAATGTATGAGTATGTGTGTGTATATGTGTATGTGTGAGTGTGTATGTGTTTATATGTCTGGGAATGTGTGGGTGTATGTGTGTGCATGTGAATGAGTGTGTGTGTATATGTATGAGTGTGTATATGTGTGTGTATATGTGAGTGTGTGCATATGTGTGAGTGTGTGTGAGTGAGAGAGAACAAAAAGAACAGAGACCAGGTTATGGGGACATCACCGTAAAAGCGGATCAGGATGTGGGGATAGCACTAAAAAATGGCGTCGGGATGAGGGACATTACTACAAGATGACAAGGGAGGGAACATAACTACAAGATGACAAGGGAGGGAACATTACTAAAAGATGACAAGGGAGGGAACATTACTAAAAGATGGGGACATTACTACAAGATGGGGAACAGGAAGGAGGCAATTACTACATGATGAGGACCAGGGTAGGAACATATACTACATGAGGAGGACCAGGATGGGGACATTATTACAAGAAGGGATTAGGATGGGGACATTACTACAAGAAGGGGATCAGGATGGGGACATTACTACAAGAAGGGGATCAGGATGGGGACATTCCTACAAGAAGAGGACCAGGATGGGGACATTACTACAATACGGGGATATTCCTACATAAAGGAGGTTAGGGTGGGGACATTCCTACAAGAAGATGATCAGGATTTGTACTTTACTATATTGAGCAAAAATTCTGGCATTGCTAAAATGTCACTTAGTCCTACAAGGAATGCGGCCCCCCGATATCACTTTTTTTCTATGTGCGGCCCACCAACCCAGCTGAGTTTGAGACCCCTGATCTAGGGTCTTAAATGGTGGGGACAATTTTGAGGGTATCTCAATAGGAAACACGGAACATAAGTCAGCGTTGTTCGCTGAAAATATTATCTTATTTATCAAGGACCCAAGACAAGATCTAGGGAACACTTTAAAGAGGACCTGTCACCCCTCATACATGCTGATCTAGTTACAGCACTGAATGCAGCATGTCTGATGTATTCAGGCAAGGGGTCCCCCATGTCTCTAGCCTCCCTGTAACCCGAGATGATTGAATTAAAATACTTACAATGTGGAGCCAAAGAGGTGGGGTGTAATGGCTGGAGCCACTTCTCTTCACAGGGCAATTTCTTGCCTCCTGTATGTATTATCCTTCCTCCGCCGCCTCCCTCCTTTCACTCATGATCTCCCTCTCCTTCGCCTGCTGCATGAGACGCTGGACGCAGACCGAGGGATCGTTTTTGGAGGTGCTAGCCACCTGCCCCACCTCCTGCGGTGACGTCAGCTCCTTTACCCGCCCTGGTCCATGTTACCCACAGAGCAGGGCGGGGAAAGGTGGTGACGTCACTGTAGGAGGCCAGTTGCTCCGCCTCCTGCAGTGAGCAGGAGAGGGAGACCATGAGAGACAGGAGGGAGGCGGCGGAGGGAGAATAATACATACAGGGGGCGTGAAATTGCCCTGTGAAGAGAAGTGGCCCCAGCCACCACACCCCACCTCTTTGGTTCCACATTGTAAGTTTTTAAATTCAATTATCTCTGGGTACAGGGGGGCTCAAGGAATGGGGGATCCCTTGCCTGAATGCAGCAGACATGCTGCATTCAGTGCTGCAATTAGATCAGCATGTATGGGGGGGGGTGATAGGTCCTCTTTAACTTTAATAGATCACAGCAATCAGAGTTATGTGGGGTATCGGTGGCAAATACATCTATTAAATACCTGGGGATTCACCTAAGCCGCACTGCGGACATGGTGTATAACCTAAATTATACACCTCTGATTTCAAAAATGGAGAAACAGCTACATTGTTGGAGTGGTCTGCCATTGCCTCTGATGGCTAGAAATCACCTCATTAAGATGATGTCCTTCTCGAGAATGTTGTATCCCCTCCAGATGATCCCCTTACTGCTTAAACTTTGGGACATAAATAGACTGCACAGCGTGTTCGCGTCCTTCCTTTGGAGGGGAAGAAGGCTAGGATCAGTCTGAACACCTTCATGCAGCTGCCTGAACAGGGAGGTCTGAACAGAGCATGTCAGAGCATACAACTTAGCTTGCCTTACTAGGGACATAATAGATTAGTTCAGGGGGTCGCACTCAGATCCAAAATTGGAGGGGAAATTCTGTAGTCCTTGGGCACTGGCCTTTCTGTTACATGCCCCACTACCTTGCAGTAGCCCAAAAATTAGAACCTCAATGATGTGCCGGGACATACTAGCAATCTGGAAAGCGGTCAGGAAAAAGATGGGACTTTCCTGGAAAGTGTCGAAATACCTGGACCCTTGGGCACATCCGAGTTTCAAGCTAGGGAGGGAAAATATGCTCTTTAGGGAGTGTGAGAAAGGGGTTAGACGAATGATAGATGTCATGCATGTGACAGAGAAGAGATGGATGACTGAGAAAGAAGTGGTGGAACGATTTAACCTCAGCCCCTTTCAGAGTATACAGTTCTCACAGCTCCAAGGATATGTAATGAATAATTTTCGTGAGCTTACCAAGGTAGTGGGTAGAAGTGCGCTGGATGAACTGCTAGAATGTGATCTATCTGTTTATATAGAAAAAAGCCCAGGTCTAGATTCCGCGCAGACCACCAAGCAGGAAGGGTAGGTTTGATGTCCGTTTATTGAGCCAACGCGTTTCACAGCAGGACCTGCTGCTTCCTCAGAATGTGATCTATACAACTTGATTGTTTCCAGAATTTACGGCAGATTTTTGGATGGGTGGGAGAGTGATCTAAACATGAATCGTGAGAGATTGCAAGAACAACTTGGTAATATACTTCCAATCCTTTACTCTACTATTCCATGCCTGTCATAAATAAACCAGAAGAACAAGAGTTCTAATGCCCATGTGACTATACGTAATTTACTGTCCACACTTGTATATATTGGAAATATAACAGTTTATTAAATGCAGAGGATACAGCAAATAGACGTGTCATACATAAAATTTGACAGAATCAAAAGTGAAGGAGGGAGACAGATGACAAATAGGCAGACAAACAGATGACCAGGAAAGGGTCCAGAGGGGCAGTAAAAGTGCAAGTGCTTTAATGTGCATAGACTAGGATGAAAAAGGGGGCACACAGCTCCAAAAGTCTGGTCAAATACCCTAGTCTGAATATATAAATAAAAAGCACATTATTAGTTGCTTACCCATAGAACCTGGACCCTTTCCTGGTCATCCGTTTGTCTGCCTATTTGTCATCTGTCTCCCTCCTTCACCTTTGATTCTTGTCAAATTTTATGTATGACACGTCTATTTGCTGTATCCTCTGCATTTAATAAACTGTTATATTTGCAATATATACAAGTGTGGACAGTAAATTACGTATAGTCACATGGGCAATAGAACTCTTGTTCTTCTGGTTTATTTATAATGTCTTCTAAGTAGTCTGCCCCTAACATGGTCACTTCCGGGTCCTTATTTTTTCTTATATTCCATGCCTGTCGTTGCTTGAAACGCAATACAAGGTCTATACCAAATGCTATTTAACACTGCAGAAATTACATGTAATAGACTCTAGTAATTGTGAGTTGTATTGGAGAGATTGTGGATATATAGGGCCAATGAAGCATGTCTTTTGGACTTGTCCAGTCCTAAGACACTTCTGGCTGGAAGTCCAATCTCTAATAAGCATGACTCTAGACATTGATATAACAATTACAATGGATTTAGGATCAGGAGTATGTGAACTTCCAAAAGCCAAACGTCCATTAATACTCCATATACTTTTAACTGTCTAAATTATGATGGCATCTCTGTGGAGAGACTAAAAAGCAACCACAATAGAAATTTTAATAGATAAAATATCCACACATAATCTATTCAAATATATTTATGCCATAAGAAATGGTACTACTTAAAAATATTTTACTAAATAGTCATTTTGGGCTTTTTTGTGTTCTTTGACACTAGCAACTAATTAACCAGAAGAGTCAGAACCGCAAGGAGCAAGCCGCGTTCCTGATCTGTCAGAGGGGACACCTCCATGGTGCTGAAGCTCAGCGTCGGCCCCTCCTGACAGTTCAGGACCGCGGCTAGCTCCCCACGAGCCGCAGTCCTGACCCATCAGCGGCAGCAACTGCATGTGGCTGCACACCAGATTGGAGGGCAAATTACCCTCTAGTTCTGTGTGCTGATCCAGTTCGCGGCTGTCTGCCTCAAGCGGACAGCCATGGATCGGATCCCAACCGTAGTGTGAAGCCAGCCTTACTCATCTTGTACAGATACGAAACTCCCTATTAGTAGGGAAACTAGACTCATTTATTATAATAATTAATTCAATGTACCATGTTTATGTATATAGTTGTGGAATAACCTTGTTCTAAAGTTATATTATTTCATCTTTTTTCAAATCTTGTTTTCCCTACCCTATGTTTTCCTTTACCCTCCCCTTTTGTTTTGGCTTAATTTGTTTTCATTTTTTGATTTTGACTTCGTACCTACTCCTATAACAAATTTTCATGATCATTTGATAATAATTAACATTTATCATATATAAAATTATATTGTCAAATGTAACTAAATTACCTTAATTGTATCTTAATAAAAAGAATTGAACAGAATTTACGGCGCTCTGAGGGACACATTTCCGCAACAGGTGCCCAAATGAGGGTTGGGTTTAAAAACAGGGTTTAATAGTTGGGTGAAACAGCTAAATGACCCAGACATAGCGGAGAAGATCCTGCAAGGCTGTATGGTATTGAAGAAGTCAGTGATCAATGAGAACTTGAGGGATAACCCAGTATAGATTCATCCAAAGGGCTGTATATGGGTTTAACCTTCCAATTCATGGGGATGGAAGGGGGAGATGGAGGTCCTGCCCGTAGTGCCAAGAGGAACGCACCGACCTGTTTCACGGGTTAGGGAGATGCAAACCCATACAAGACTTTTGGAATAACATTAGACGTTTAGCAAAAGAGATATGGGGAGTACACTGGGCACTAAACCTATACTTCTGGATATTTCATATAGTGGAGAGGGGTTAGACAGGGTTTGTGCAGAGCAGCTGGGGCACCAACAATTGTTAATGCACAGCATTATGATTTTGGCAAGAAAATGTATCTTACGGTATCTACCGTGAAGGAAGTGGTGACTAATATCAAACAATTAAAGGGGAACTCCAGTGAGAGAAATCTTTTTAGTACAGTTCCTGCCCTGCTACATGATGAAGCAGAGCCGTACACTGCAGTTCTAGGATGTATAGGTCTCTTATAATTCAAAAAAATCATACCTGCTCCTCTGCTTTGGTCCCCACCCCAGGGAACCCAGAATATCCAGTTGGCAGTGGGGCAAAAAGAGCAAAAAAGCAGGAGGCATGTCAGGGGGGTGGCTGCTGGAGCTGCAGGATCAGCCTACATTCACGCCCACTCACAATTCTATTTAATGAGGGTGGTGGCAGGGGGCGTGCAGAGATTTAGGTTCTCTGAGATGAGGGCCAGAGCAGAGGAGCAGGTATGATTTTATTGAATTATAAGAGAGCTCTATAGATCCTAGTACTGCAGCGTAAAGCTCTGCTTCATCATGTAGCAGGGTAGGAACTATACTAAAATGTTTTCTCTGACTGGAGTTCCCTTTTAATAGTATTGGAAAAATTAGAGGCAGAATGGCATAAGACTAAATTGACCGAGAAGTTCTTTGACAAATAGAGAGCGTTCCTGAAGAGGAAATGCTCTTGTGAAGAGATCATTGAGGTGGTTAGCCTTTTGTGCAATCCGAATGGTGCTTGTTGAATGACATCCAGGGCACTCTAAGGGTTTGGAGAGTCTAGGATGATGTTTAAAGTTGTTCGCTGTTGAGGTCTGTAGCCTTCAGGGCTAACACTATCGGGGATACTAGCAGAGCTGTTGGGGTGGAGTAATTGTGTATCATACTCATAGGATTGTTACATCGATGTATTAGGGGAGGGGAGAGGTTTCTGTTTTTTTGTCATAATTTTTTCATCATATATATGTAAAACATTGATATGATGTCTGTCATGCTTATATTTTACAATGTATAAAAAAAACTATTGTTAAAAAATTCTCCCAAAAAAAAAAATTGGGAAAACTTTTAGATTTTAATATTATCCCGCTATTAGACAGAATGTCAAAAATAATACAGTCCTGGAGGGTCCCTTTCTTGTCCTGGATGGGTAGGAAAAATTTAATCAAAAACTTAAATCTCCCAGATTTTCTTACCTTTTCTAAATGATCCCTATTTCCATACCTGCTTCCTACCTGGCCAAACTTACTGGGAACTGTCACCCAGGGCCTATGAAGGTAAAAGAGCCACCTTCAGCAGCACTAAGGCTGCATTCTGTGAAGGTGGCTTTTATGTGTAATGTACCCAGAGACACTGAAATAATGAGTTTTATAACTTGGCTCCATACTTGTACTTGGACCGAGGGTGTGTTCTTTAAAAAGCTCTCAACTGACTTTCTGCTATTCATCATCCTCCCTCTGGGCTCCGAGCACCGCCTCCTCTTGCTCCTCACTTCCCCAGCGCCTGTGCTGTGCAATCATGTCTCAGGCATGTGCAGTGTGCGCTGCCCGGAAACTGAGGTGACATGATCTCCTCACATCACACCTGCGAATAGCGGAGTACCCAGATCCCGGCCCCACAGTGTGTTATAATGTATTCACACTGCGGGGCTGGGGCCTCTGCTATACGCATCTAAGCTTGTTTCCAATATACTAGCAGCAGACAAACTCTTAACACCCTGTTATGGCAATCTTCTAACATTCCTACCAAAAAACAACTTCTTGGAAAAAGAGAACAACTATATCTAACGGCAAAATTGGCAGCTTTCTCTTATGGTAGTGTTTCCAAATTCAAAGAAATATGGAAACCTTGGTCGACATATAGAACTACGCCCCGATATCTATCGATTATTACAACATAGGATAATTTCCACCCAGCTGACTATGTTCACAGTGATGGGTTATTCCTGGCTTAAGAATTATTGGCTGCTTCCCCTTTGAGCCAATCCCTCAAACCAAATCAGTCAGAAGACAAGTCTAGTGTATAGTGGTCGTAAAAGGTGGATGGTGAAGATCACGTTGCTGTCTTACATATCAACTCAATTGAAATATCCACCTTCTCAGCCCAGGAGGAAGTCATGGCCCGAGGTGAATGGACTCTTCTCCATCCAGGGGGTTTTAACCTTTCGCTGAGTAGGCCAGACAGATGGCATCTCTGATCCACCGCACTAAAGTGCTCTTTGTAATGCCAGACCCCTTCCTGTAGCCCTGAAATGACACGAACAGAGTCCTACCCTGCCTCCAGGACAGAGTTCTGTCTATATAGTGTAGGACTGATCTCCTAACACAGTGTTTATCTTGTGCTTCTCGAAGTAGAAGGGTTGGAGAAAATGGAAGGAAGAAAAATTTCCTGACTTCTATGAAATCTGGTAACAACTTTAGAAAGTAGGATGGATCAGGTTTCAGTACTGTCCTATCTAGAAAGATCGACAGAAAAGGAGGATCTATAGACAATGTCCTGAATATCACTAACTCTTCTGGCTGATGTCAGTGCAACTAACAGAGCTGTTTTTAAAGATAGAAATTTCAGAGAGGCTGATTCTAAAGGTCTAAGTGGGGGACCTGTCAGGACCTCAAGGACAAGGTTCACGTCTCAGCCGCAGGGAATCCGAAGAGGCATCTGCTAGGTATGCTGAACCGTGTCGTATTAATGGGATGGAAGATAACTACTTCTCTCCCTTCTTAATTTGGTCTTTTAGCTGAACCACCAAGACCAACATAGATCTTGCTCCAGTACAAGATTCCCATGAGCGCTTGAGTTGCATCTCTGCCTTTCCGAGTAACGGATCAGACAGTAGCCCAGACTCTTCTACAGGCAAGGTAGAATGTTTGGATGTTGAAGCTATAGCAGCATCTACCTTTGGCACCTTGGACCAAGTCATCAAATCCTCATCATCAAAGGGGTATTTCCTTTTGGAGGATGAAATCTGCCTAATAGGCAGAGCCATGTAACACTCACCTAGTGAAGCTTGTCAATGTGGTTCCGGTTCTGAAAGTGGAGGCACAGCATGAGACGAAGATGGACCAGACTTTTTTCTCCACTCATTTCTATAAGTGGAGTCCCCCTCTCTGGAGTGCCCACTGCTGCTCTTAGATTTGATGTGAACTAGCACTGCCACTACCTGTGGGTGCACCTCAGAGTCTCCTGGAGATGACATCCTTGTGGGCACACCAGCAGCAGAACGCTGCCAGCATCAATAATTACAGCCCACCCATCCTATTCCCCACACTGGAGCACACCTCCTCGGACCCCTGAAAGCAGATTACCATCACTTCCAGGCCAGGAACACTAATGGCCAGTGCGCATAGGCAGGGGGCTGAAACCAGGAAGTTCGGCCAGATGGAGACGCCGGCCACCGAAGTCCACTGCTTGCGTCTCAGGATGAGTGCGGCATGTTCCAGCTACCGCACCGCGTTCCCACGAGCCAGGGTGGCCATACCGAGTGCTGGCATCGTGAAATCACTTGTTCAGACGAGGGGGGAGTCTGACAGGCAATGCTCCCCCGATGCTGCCTCTGGAGCCCCAGACCCTGCCATTCACAGATACTGGCACAGAGGCTGCATTGGACCCAGGTACACTTCATGTCTGCAGGTTCCCATAAGGACTGGAAACCAACTGAGGAGGCAAGGGGAAACTCCCCTTTTTATCTGTAGGTTTCCTGTCCCTATGGGCAAATCCCCTCTCTCAAGTGGGTGCTGTCGTGGCGAGACGAAAAGAGGAATTTGTACTGATCTTGACATTCTGACATTGATTAGCTACTGTGCTATTGTCAGAGGTAGTCTGTCACCTCATCAGTTACAGTCAGGAGCTTGCACACAGTGTAGGCCACTCCCCCTCTACCCATATGGCTACATGCCGGTATTCAGCGTGAAAAGGGATCTAAGAATGAACATATGTCTGCTTCAGTGGGGAAGGTTTATGAATGCTTTTCAACCAGAATTCTCTTAAGAGTATATATGAAGGTTTATTTAAATCACTTGCTCTACATTATTATTAAATAAAAATTTAAACGACGGTTACGCTTTAAATTTGGAAGTTTCATAACGTTTTGCCATTAATATCTTAATTTGCAGATTCACTGAAAGTAAATCTAATAATCGCAAACTGCCTATTCTGGAAGTTCTGTATGCACTGAACTGTCCAAAGCGGCGTAGATATCTGTCAATTTGTGAGTTTTTGGGTTTCACCTAGAAAAGCACCTCTAGAGTTTCCACTATAACTGCTGTGAGGCACCGGCCGGGTCGGTATGCTGCGACCGGTATGTGCCTCTTTGGGTGCGTGCTCCAGTGCCTCAGGATGTACTCCATCCCAGGTATTAGATGGGATTCCTCTTCTCAGAGCAGAAGGGGTTAAGAGGACATAGGAACCCTGGGTGTGGTTCCTTGAGTCTGGAGTGAGATTTTCTCCAGTGCAGAGCCTGATTGAGGAGCTCTGAAGGAAAGTTGAAGTGTGCCGGCTGCGCTCCGGATCTGTGTTTTGGTGACTGTAACCGGACGGAGATCAATAAATCGTGAGTTGAGAACTGTCCGTGCCTGGTTCCCTGCCTCCCCGACACCGCTACACCTCACATATGGTGGAGAATGCGGGCATTGCCGGCCCGGTGAGGTGTAGCCTGCACTACCGTTGCTCTCTGTTCCGGTGGGGAAGTGACTTTTCATGAGGCTAATGAGCGGCTGCTAAGTAAGAGGAGCAGCAGCCGTCATTGCGGCCAGTCTCTTGCGGGGTGCCCGGCATCGCATGTCCTGGATTCGGCCAGCTACATTACAACACAAACCAGCAGCCAGCATGGAGGAGGTGCTCAAGCACCTGGTGCTGGCCCAGCAGCAGCAACAGGAAGCTCAGCAGCAGCAGGAGAGGAGGCACCAGGAGCAGATGGCCCTGTTGATCGAGGCTGTGCGGACCATACCGGGGGATCCGCCTCGAGGACCAGGTGACGACTGCAGCGTCCGGAAAGCGGTAAGACAAGCGCTGCAAAAGATGACCCCGGGGGATGATGTGGAGGCATTCCTGGCCGTGTTTGAGCGGGTGGCTGAACGGGAGAGACTGCCGGTCGCCCAGTGGGCCGAGGGGCTGGCGCCTATTTGACTGGTGATCCCCAAAAGGCATACATAGACCTGTGTACTGAGGATGCCCTGGACTATGGAGCCCTGAAGGGGGAGATATTGGCCCGTACCGGGGTCAATACATATGTGAGGGCCCAACGGGTGAGTCAATGGGCCTACGAGGAAGGCAAACCCGTGCGCTCACAGGCCTATGATTTATTGCATCTGGTTAAAAAATGGCTGCAGCCTGAAGCCCTGAGTCCGGCTCAGATGGTAGAGCGGGTGGTGGTGGATCGCTTCGTGCGTACGCTGCCCGTCCCCATACAAAAGTGGGTGGGACACAGTGACCCGGGTTCCCTAGACCAGTTGGTGAACGTGGTGGAGCGCCATGTGGCCACACAGGAACTGATCCGGGACACTGGGACAATGCGGGCTACCCGCAAGGCCGTGCCCACCACACCAGACAGTAAGGACCCCCAACCCGGTCCCCGGGCGGGCGAGCGCCCGGCTCAGGCTGAAAACGGGCCTCCCCATGCAGCAAAGCAGCGATCCGGACAGCCGCGGTTTGGCCCCTGGTATAGCGGGGAACCACCCCGATGTAGAAGATGCCGGGAGGTGGGACATATGATGGCGCAGTGTCCCCTCAACGGGGAACCAATGGACTGTGACTATTCCCGGAGGCGGTCCATGTTCGCCCACCTCGTCGGAAAACGGGGCTCGGCCCCCCGGGATACTGAGAATGTACTGAGCCGCGTACGGCTTAACGGTCATGAGGTGACGGCCCTACTGGACTCAGGGAGCAACGTGACCCTCGTGTGTGCCTCCTTGGTCTCCAGGACCAAATCCACTGGCCGTACGGTCAGGGTGATGAGTGTCCATGGGGATCATCGCAGGTATCCAATGAAGCGTGTCACGTTTGCTACCCCAGCCAGGCGGGTTCAACATGTGGTTGGGGTGGTAAAGGATCTCCCTTATGATGTTGTGCTGGGGAGGGATATGCCCTTGTTCCGGGTATTGTGGAACGGGTATATGGCCCTTCGGATGAAGGATAGACAGGGCCCGGAGCCCGAGGATCCCGCCCCCGGGATACCCAGAGGACTTGATGTGACTAACCCCCGGGTGCAGAGCCCCGTGCGCCGGCCGCGCCGACTCCCCGTCCGGAACGGTGCAGCAGTGCCGCGCGCCGACCCCGTTTTCCTCGTAGGGCCCCAGGGCTCTGTCGTTGGTACCCGTCCGGGGTTGGTGGGTGCCAGGAGCCCGAACGGGTTGGTTGCTCGTGGGGTCTGGCACCGCTGGTACCCCCGGGTGCCCCTGCTTGGCTCCGCCGGTGCTCCGCCGTGACGTGGTCCCCTCACAGGGCCCAGGGTTATGGCCTGGTGTTCAAACCCATACGCTTGAACATAGGGGGGGGATATGTGAGGCACCGGCCGGGTCGGTATGCTGCGACCGGTATGTGCCTCTTTGGGTGCGTGCTCCAGTGCCTCAGGATGTACTCCATCCCAGGTATTAGATGGGATTCCTCTTCTCAGAGCAGAAGGGGTTAAGAGGACATAGGAACCCTGGGTGTGGTTCCTTGAGTCTGGAGTGAGATTTTCTCCGGTGGGGCTGATAGAGCCTGTCAGCGGTCGGGAGATACACCAAGCGGTGTGAAGTGTGCCGGCTGCGCTCCGGATCTGTGTTTTGGTGACTGTAACCGGACGGAGATCAATAAATCGTGAGTTGAGAACTGTCCGTGCCTGGTTCCCTGCCTCCCCGACACCGCTACACCTCACACTGCTTAATGTCATAACTCTTAACAGATGAGATCTTGGGTAATTAATAATACCCCGTTAGTTTGACAGATTGATAATAGACTATTTATAGATATGAAACAGATACATTATAACATGAGTACACCCTGCATCAGCGAGGGCGGTCGTAGCATCTTAATTTTTTTCCCCGTCTTAATTGATGTTTTTATAAATAAGCTTAAGCAGTTTTTCAACTTAATTTTTTTTTTTAAAGATTTTAAGGGTTAATTATTGTATCATAATCAGTTTTTTAGAACCCACTGGTTGTGATTTGTTCTTGCAAGGTACCCCAGGCAGTCTTCGCTTGATGTTGATGATTCACGGTGAGTTGAGTGTGGCCTAGTGCCATCAGAGGTACTTTTATCTGAAGGCCACTTCACACACACAGATATCTGAGTCCAATATCTGAACAGATCTCTGGTTGCAGTGAAATCATGGACACATTGTTCCATTTTGTGGCTGTGTACAACATGGAGCAATGTATCCATGATTTCACTGCAACCAGAGATCTGTTCAGATATTGGACTCAGATATCTGTGTGTGTGAAGTGGCCTTTATTTTTTCTTTTGAAGCCTTTCGTAGCAACTACATCCATGTCTGACTATGGATGTTCTGACAACTAGCAGTCTTGATTCAATCAGCCTGCTGCACAGGCGTCTGTGGCTTGCTTTTGTGGCAGACATTTATTCATCACTGATATAGATGCACTGCCTGCGTCCCCATATTGCAGGCGTAAGGGTTATTGGTTTTACTGTGTTTTGATTTCATTATATTCTTGTCTTTAAATGCTTGGCTTTGTTTTTAATAATAAAGTGTTGTTACAAGTTCTTAATAATAATATCAGTAAGGGAACAATTTTGGTACTTTTTTACATATCGTTATTGATAAAACATAGCATATAAACTGCACAGATCACCATACTACACTTATCTAATATATAATTCCCCTAACGCACTTCTGTAAGTTTCAGCGCTACTTCCGTCGTCGTGGATGTGGCTGCCCAGCAGCCGTTGCAGGGGCGCGAGCAATGGCAGACATGTAGTAGGCCTGTAACCCTCAAGTGGGTGTATTGTAGTATAGCCCTTTGGTCAGGGCAGCCAAAAATTGGGAGGCTCCTCTTTGTCCCTGGATAGAGACGTGCAGGAGGGCCTGTAACCCTCAAGTGGGTGTATTGTAGTATAGCCCTTTGGTCAGGGCAGCCAAAAATTGGGAGGTTCAACAATGACCCATGCATACAGACATGTAGTAGGGCCTGTAACCCTCAAGTGGGTGTATTGTAGTATAGCCCTTTGGTCAGGGCAGCCACAAATTGGGAGGTTCAACAATGACCCATGCATACAGACATGTAGTAGGGCCTGTAACCCTCAAGTGGGTGTATTGTAGTATAGCCCTTTGGTCAGGGCAGCCAAAAATTGGGAGGTTCAACAATGACCCATGCATACAGACATGTAGTAGGGCCTGTAACCCTCAAGTGGGTGTATTGTAGTATAGCCCTTTGGTCAGGGCAGCCAAAAATTGGAAGGCTCCACATTGTCCCTGGATAGAGACGTGCAGGAGGGCCTCAAAACATTTTTCCCATTGAAAAGGAGCGGGTATCCTGTCGTTGTAATGCCCATTCAAAAAGAATGGGCGTAAAAATTTACCACTGGGGGTATACCTGAAACAACAGCCTAAGTATTGTAACGGTCATCATGGTGGCACATGAGGAGAAGGAGGAGCAGTCCAGCGATTATCCAAGGAAGAGGAAGACGACGTGGTGGATGATCCAGTAGCTGACCCAACCTGGCAGGAGGATATGCAGAGCGAGGACAGCAGTGCACAGGGGGAGGGAGGTGTAGCATCCCAACAGGCAGTACGAAGCAGGGTCGGTCCGCAGGCAGAAGGCAGGGAACCATTCACCGGAACAACAACACGACACAAGGTGCCTGTGCAAATGTTAGGTCTTCCCGAGTCTGGCAGTATTTTAAGTTGGCTCCAGATGACTCTAAAAAGGCCATTTGCAACACCTGCCATGCCAGCATCAACAGGGGTACGAACACTAGCAGCCTGACCACCACCAGCATGATCAGGCACACGTCAGCCAAGCACCCGACTGTCATATATGACACAGTCTATATGGGTATAATGGGCATGGATATAATGAGACACATGAGACATACGCTTCTTAAGCAGCTCTTGTATTGCTTCATACAACTTAGTGCATCAACAGGATAACGTAAATGTAAGTTGCAGAGTGCAAGGCAAACAACCAAGGACATCAGAGCATTAAAGCATAGTACAAGTCTCAAGGAAAGCATTCAGAGTATATTACTTCCCTGTCAGATATTGCTGGCAAACAGGAGGATTCTGTGTCCATAAATGATTCCAGGCAGAGTGAATCCAGGCTTCAGAGAGCAAGTCACAGACAGATTGCAGACCTGATTCAGGAGCACAGGTAAATCATCTGAAACTGATTAAAAGGGCAATTGGCAAGAAACAGGGCAGGGACATCAAAGCTGAGGACTCCATATTGTTTGAGGGCAAAAGTCAATGCACAGGACAGGAAATAAGATGGCCGACAAAATACACTAAATGCAAACATAAAACAGATATAGCAAAAAAGCCTGAAAACCTTACAGCGACTTTGTGGGAAGTACAACAGAGTCGAGGAGCGGTGCTTGCTGATGTCACTGCTACGTCTTCGCGTGTTGTGCGTGCGAGCCAATCCCCTGTACATGCTGGCCGCGAATAAGCCTCCGGCCCTGCACCTGAAGTTGCCCACGCACAAATAACACCACCATCAAGCATGTCCTTGTCCCAGCGCAGCGTTCAATTATCCATTCAGCAAACCTTTGAACACAGGCGCAAATACGCTGCCAACGATCCACATGCCACAGTCCTGAATTCTCACATTTCGCGACTCTTAGCGCTAGAAATGTTGCCTTTACGGCTGGTGGAGACGGAAGCATTCCGCGACCTGATGGCGGCTGCTGTCCCATGTTACTCGGTCCCCAGCCGACAATATTTCTCCAGATGTGCCGTCCACGCATTGCATAACCACGTGTCCAACAGCATCACACGTGCCCTGAACAACGCTGTTTCAGCCAAAGTCCACGTAACCACAGACACGTGGACAAGTGCTTGTGGGCAAGGCCGCTACATCTCCTTGACAAAACACTGGGTTAATATTGTGGAGGCTGGGACCCAGTCTGAGCGAGGGACGGAACACAGTCCTTCCCACACCAAGGATAGCAGGCCCTACCTCTGTCAGGGTTTCTCCGACACTCTACAGCTCCGGAATGTCATGCTCTTCAGCCTCCTCCTCCTCCTCCTGCGCATCCTCATCCACTGTACCCTCCACACCAGTCCCAAGCTGGAAGCACTGCAGCACTGCCTCTGCGAAGCAGCAACAGGCTGTGCTGAAGCTAGTCTGCATAGGTGACAAACCCCACAATGCAGAAGAGGTGTGGACAGCTCTGAAACAGCAGGCAGATCACTGGCTCACACCTCTGAACCTAAAGCCAGGAAAGGTCGTGTGTGACAATGGCCGGAACCTGGTGGCAGCTTTGAGGCGAGGCCAGCTGACGCATGTTCCATGCGTGGGCCATGTGCTCAACCTGGTGGTTCAGAGGTTTCTAAAGTCATACCCAGAGCTGTCTGAACTGCTGGTAAAAGTTCGCCGTCTGTCTGCACATTTTCGCAAGTCACCTGCTGCTTCAGCCGGTCTTGCCGGCTTTCAGCGCCGTTTGCGTCTTCCGGCCCACAGACTGGTGTGTGATGTCCCCACGCGTTGGAACTCTGCACATGTTGGTCAGGATATGTGAGCAGAAGAGGGCAGTTGTTGACTACCTGCATCACCTAAGCCGTCGGGAAATGGGTCAAACTCCAGACATAACACCTGAGGAGTGGAGATGGATGTCCGACCTATGTACCGTCCTCCAAAACTTTGAGGACTCCACCAAGATGGTGAGCGGCGATGACGCCATTATTAGCATCACCATACCACTACTCTGCCTTCTAAAACGGTCTCTGCTGAAAAACAAAGTGGATGCATTGCAGGCCGAGCGCGATGACTTGGAGCAAGAAACAGTAGTGGGTGTGGGTGAAAACACACAGCCCAGCCTCATCTCATCACAACGTGCAGTGGAGGACTATGATGAGGAGGAGGAGGATGAAGACATGGAGCAACTCTCTGGCCAAATTGAGGATATGACATGCACACCAGTCATACCCTCGATTCAGCGTGGCTGGCCAGAGGACAGGGAAGATGAGGAGGAGGAGGAGGAGGACAGTATGTTCAGTCATCGTGTTGGTCTGGATACAGAAGTGATGGCTGTTAAGAGTCTGGCGCACATGGCTGACTTTATGGTAAGCTGCCTGGCTCATGACCCTCGCGTTCAGAACATCTTGGCCGACAATCAGTACTGGTTGGCAGCACTCTTAGACCCACGCTACAAGGAGAACTTTATGTCTCTCATTCCTGAGTAGGAGATGTCAGCCAAAATGCAGCAGTTCCAGAAGGCCATAGTCAAGGAAGTAGGCAAATCATTCCCCTCACAAAACGCTAGCAGCATAGGTCAGGAATCAGTGGAGAACCAAGGCGTACGGCCGAGAGGGGCACAAGTCCAATCCGCCAGAGGTAGTGGAACAGTCTTTACGATGTGGGACAGTTTTCTCAGCCACTCACGTACCACATGTGACGACCATCCACCGTGAGGCCGAGCTGCTGGTAGGCAGCACCCCGAGAAACCCCGAGACCCTTAACCCCTATACAGGGATCTGGAATTACAGCAGAGCCCAGGGGGTAGCTGCCTATATGAGCAACAGAGCCGGGGAGGTCGCCAGGGGAAAATCAAGACCCGAAAAACGACGTCAGAAGTCCGAGTCAAAACCGAGAGGGCAGCGAAGGTACAAAATCGTCAGGCAGTAGCAGAGTCAAAAATCCAGGCAAGGGTCACGGGCAAAAACCAAGAGGGCAGCTGAGGTACAAAATCAATAGGCAGAGGCAGAGTCAGAAATCCAGGCAAGGTCAGACACGAAACTAAACACACACACTATCACTGAGGAACCAAAACTATATCTGGCGGCCTGCAAGCCAGGCTCCAATGTACTTGAAGGGCACGGCTACCTCCCATAGGCTGGAGCTCACAACCTGATGACCTCATCCGGACCGCCCCTAGATCCAGGCCAGATGGAGATGCACGACTGGCTCCACCCACTCCACCTCTGACAGAAGAACGCAGGCTGCGCCTAACGGACACCTCTGCAGGGCCCTTTCCTCTGCGACCAACACCACCCAGAGGGGAAACACAACGGCGCTCAGCGACAGAGGCAGACGTCGCGGGAGCAGTTCCATATGAGGACAAGGCCCTCCTATCACCGGCGCCACCAGCCAAAGGAATCCGGCTCCTCCCAGCGGCCGAGGCAGGAACACCAGCCACCGAGTCCAATGGCGATGTGACACCACAGCCCCTGAGGTGCGGGTTAGTGCCACAAGAAATGCTAATTTTGGCCAGATGCTGAAGGAGTACCTTGCAGATCGAACAACTGTACTGCGAGATTCCTCTGTGCCTTACAATTATTGGGTCTCCAAGCTGGACACGTGGCATGAATTGGCTCTCTACGCCTTGGAAGTCCTGGCATGCCCTGCCGCTAGCGTTTTGTCCGAGCGTGTTTTCAGTGCTGCAGGTGTATTCATTACTGATAAACGCACCCGCCTGTCAACTGAAAATGCTGACAGGCTGACTCTGATCAAGATGAACAAGGGTTGGATTGGGCCAGACTTCACCACACCACCAACAAATGACAAATGAATTTAAATTTTGTTATGGGAATTTGCCATGTACCTCCACTCACCCATGGGTACACACTTCTGGACTTCCGAGTGTCCAAGTGTGGGATCAGTAATGTCCGTGGACGTGTACTCGGCCTGGTGGTAGGAAGGGGGATCAGGTTGGGAAATGTGCGGTGCAGTAACACGGCTACTGACGCTTGACTGTGTGGAAGACAGGGTGTTGGTGGAGGTGCCAATCTGACTTGAAGCATTATCCGCAATCCAAGTAACAACCTGTTGACACAGGTGTTGGTTCAAGAGCGGTGTACTGGCGCGGGCCCCAAGAATTTGGGACAGGACGTGTGAGCGAGTAGATGTGCCCCTTTGTTGTTGCGAAATTAGTGCTTGCACACGACCTCGGCCTCTGCCTGCACCACCATCACGTTCACTTCATTCTTCCTTGCCAACGCCCTTGCGCATTTTGCTTGTATACAGCGACAACAGTCTGGTGACTGCAATGGTGACAGGAGATTAGGATTTTAGTCCCTAACCTGTATCAAGGTAGTAATTACACCAGTCTGGTGACTGTAATGGTTTCAGGAGAGGATTTTAGTCCCTAACCTGTATCAATTTATGACGTACACCAGTCTGGTGACTGTAATGGTTTCAGGATAGGATTTTAGTCCCTAACCTGTATCAAGGTATGACGTACACCAGTCTGGTGACTGTTCAGATCACAAGAGATTAGGATTTTAGTTCCCTAACCTGTATCAAGGTATGACGTACACCAGTCTGTTGACTGTTGAGATCACAAGAGGTTAGGATTTTAGTTCCCTAACCTGTATTAACGTAGTACGTACACCTGTCTGGTGACTGTAATGGTTTCACGAGAGGATTTTAGTCCCTAACCTATATTAAGGTAGTACGTACACCAGTCTGGTGACTGTAATGGTTTCAGGAGAGGATTTTAGTCCCTAACCTGTATTAAGGTAGTACGTACACCTGTCTGGTGACTTTAATGGTTTCAGGAGAGGATTTTAGTCCCTAACCTGTATCAAGGTATGACGTACACCAGTCTGGTGACTGTTGAGATCACAAGAGATTAGGATTTTAGTTCCCTAACCTGTATCAAGGTATGACGTACACCAGTGTGGTGACTGTTGAGATCACAAGAGGTTAGGATTTTAGTTCCCTAACCTGTATCAAGGTATGACGTACATCAGTCTGGTGACTGTTGAGATCACAAGAGATTAGGATTTTAGTTCCCTAACCTGTATCAAGGTATGACGTACACCAGTCTGGTGACTGTTCAGATCACAAGAGATTAGGATTTTAGTTCCCTAACCTGTATCAAGGTATGACGTACACCAGTCTGGTGACTGTTGAGATCACAAGAGGTTAGGATTTTAGTTCCCTAACCTGTATTAAGGTAGTACGTACACCTGTCTGGTGACTGTAATGGTTTCACCTGTATTAAGGTAGTACGTACACCTGTCTGGTGACTGTAATGGTTTCAGGAGAGGATTTTAGTCCCTAACCTGTATTAAGGTAGTACGTACACCTGTCTGGTGACTTTAATGGTTTCAGGAGAGGATTTTAGTCCCTAACCTGTATCAAGGTATGACGTACACCAGTCTGGTGACTGTTCAGATCACAAGCGATTAGGATTTTAGTTCCCTAACCTGTATCAATGTATGACGTACACCAGTCTGGTGACTGTTGAGATCACAAGAGGTTAGGATTTTAGTTCCCTAACCTGTATTAACATAGTAGGTACACCTGTCTGGTGACTGTAATGGTTTCACGAGAGTATTTTAGTCCCTAACCTGTATTAAGGTAGTACGTACACCTGTCTGGTGACTGTAATGGTTTCAGGAGAGGATTTTAGTCCCTAACCTGTATTAAGGTAGTACGTACACCTGTCTGGTGACTTTAATGGTTTCAGGAGAGGATTTTAGTCCCTAACCTGTATCAAGGTATGACGTACACCAGTCTGGTGACTGTTGAGATCACAAGAGATTAGGATTTTAGTTCCCTAACCTGTATCAAGGTATGACGTACACCAGTCTGGTGACTGTTCAGATCACAAGAGATTAGGATTTTAGTTCCCTAACCTGTATCAAGGTATGACGTACACCAGTGTGGTGACTGTTGAGATCACAAGAGATTAGGATTTTAGTTCCCTAACCTGTATCAAGGTATGACGTACACCAGTTGGTGACTGTTGAGATCACAAGAGGTTAGGATTTTAGTTCCCTAACCTGTATCAAGGTATGACGTACACCAGTCTGGTGACTGTTGAGATCACAAGAGATTAGGATTTTAGTTCCCTAACCTGTATCAAGGTATGACGTACACCAGTCTGGTGACTGTTGAGATCACAAGAGATTAGGATTTTAGTTCCCTAACCTGTATCAAGGTATGACGTACACCAGTGTGGTGACTGTTGAGGTCACAAGAGGTTAGGATTTTAGTTCCCTAACCTGTATCAAGGTATAACGTACACCAGTCTGGTGACTGTTGAGATCACAAGAGATTAGGATTTTAGTTCCCTAACCTGTATCAAGGTATGACGTACACCAGTGTGGTGACTGTTGAGATCACAAGAGGTTAGGATTTTAGTTCCCTAACCTGTATTAAGGTAGTACGTACACCTGTCTGGTGACTGTAATGGTTTCACAAGAGGATTTTAGTCCCTAACCTGTATTAAGGTAGTACGTACACCTGTCTGGTGACTTTAATGGTGTCAGGAGAGGATTTTAGTCCCTAACCTGTATTAAGGTAGTACTTACACCTGTCTGGTGACTTTAATGGTTTCAGGAGAGGATTTTAGTCCCTAACCTGTATTAAGGTAGTACGTATATCTGTCTGGTGACTTTAATGGTTTCAGGAGAGGATTTTAGTCCCTAACCTGTATTAAGGTAGTACGTACACCTGTCTGGTGACTGTAATGGTGTCAGGAGAGGATTTTAGTCCCTAACCTGTATTAAGGTAGTACGTACACCTGTCTGGTGACTTTAATGGTTTCACGAGAGGATTTTAGTCCCTAATCTGTATTAAGGTAGTACGTACACCTGTCTGGTGACTGTAATGGTTTCAGAGAGGAGTTTAGTCCCTAACCTGTATTAAGGTAGTACGTACACCTGTCTGGTGACTGTAATGGTGTCAGGAGAGGATTTTAGTCCCTAACCTGTATTAAGGTAGTACGTACACCTGTCTGGTGACTGTAGTGGTGTCAGGAGAGGATTTTAGTCCCTAACCTGTATTAAGGTAGTACGTACACCTGTCTGGTGACTGTATTGGTGTCAGGAGAGGATTTTAGTCCCTATCCTGTATTAAGGTAGTAAGTACAAGAGTGTGGTGACTCTAATGGTCACAGAAAAGCTTGGATTCCAATCTGTATCACCCTGCCTATATCCTCCTAGATTAGTCCTGAGAAGGACTGTTCTGGTCACTGGAAAGCTTGGACTCCAATCTGGATCACCCTGCCTATATCCTCCTAGATTAGTCCTGAGAAGGACTGTTGTGGTCTGCAGCAGCAGTTTGAAGCCCTGCTCCGGATCTACCTATGAGGGCCGCAAATATGTCCCTAAGCAGCAGCAGACACTCTCCCTACACTCACTGTCTGGATGGCTGTGTGCCGAGCACAGCACGCCGGGAGTTATAAAGGCTCGGTCACGCTGTGCAGGGCGGCCAATCACTGCTATGCCACAACTAACAGGGCTGTGGCATTACAGTGGTCTGCCAGCCAATCCCTGCACGTGAGCTGGCTCTCAAAAGAGCGCCAACATGCAGAGATGACGACCACAAGCACAGCACGAGTATTGCGAGATTGCTCGGTGCTCGGCGAGTCGCCCGAGTACAGTGATACTCGTGCGAGTACCGAGTTGTGGCGAGCATGCTCGCTCATCACTAATAATCAGTGCTTCCCCCGTGATTGGTTAAAGTGAGAATTTGCACCGCCCACCCTCTCTGTCGGCGTCTGTGATCAGTTGCCATAAACAGTAGCTGACTGGGTCCTGAAGTGCAGCATAAAAATAAATAATTGAAAAAATTGGCACGGGGTCGTCCACAATTTTCATAACAGCCAAGATAAAGTACACCACTGGGAGCTGGTATTCTCACTCTGGGGAGGCACATTGTTATTGAGCCGTGGTTCTAAGAGCGGTAACATCAGAGAGTTCATCTGAGGTCACAGCTGACTCGGTTCCCACAGTTTGTAAGTTGTGACCTCAGATGAACTTGTGCTGTCACTGCTCCCACAGTCGTCTGTCAATGTGTATGAGCTGCTTGCGGGGAGTGGACACTGTAGGCTGTGGCCTCACATCGGCATCAGACACCATGGCCGCCCACTTCCCGGACAGGAGCCTGCAGCTTCATAGCAATACATGCAGCTTCCGATGCATGAGACCATGACCAAATGTCTCTGCTCAACGCAATGTAGCAGAGCTGCAGAGCATCTTCAAGGAACATTGTACTGTGGATTACCATCGGAGGATATGTTTAAGGTTAATAAATGGGTAAAAGATATTTCTGAATGATTTATTTTAAATAAAGGATTCTTCTATGTGTTTTATTTAAAATAAAGGATTTTTCTTTGTGCGTCTGTTTTAACTATTTCCTGATAGGATTTGTGATGTACAGGTATCATTTCCAATTCTGGGCTTGATGGCAGCTGTCAATTATCAACTGTCATTAACCCCTTTCATTACCCTGTTTGGCAATGCACAAGGGGCGTGGAAAGGTGTCTCTAAGGGAGAGACCACTTCTAGGGCAGCTGCGGCATGCTACTTTTATTCTGAGGAGGGCCAATAATAATTGCTCTTCCCACCCTGAGAATACCAGACCCCAGCTGGTGGCTTTACCATGGCTGGTTTTCCAAAATAAGGGACCTTATGCTCTTTTTTTAATTAATTAATTATTTTTAGCTAAATACAAGGCTAAAACAACATTTAGTGCCACATGAAATACAAATCTATCTATCATTTCTATATATCTATCATCTATCCTTCCTATGTATCTATCCATTCATCCATCCATCAGCTTGAACAGCTGAAAACTCAAGGAATCTATAAAATCCTAAAATCTCTAAAGATTTTAAAATCTGTAAACAAAATAGCAGGCCGCATCCTCCACAGGAGTGGCACCTCTTTTATATGCGCCACTCTTGGTGCTTCGCCCCGGGCTCTACCACTGCCCTGGTGCGTTGGCACATAGGGTATTTTAAGATGATGTTATCTTGGTAATGTCAGCTGACATCAAGTCCAGAGGATAGTAAGGTCAATCAAATACCCAACATTATTCACTAAGTCAGTAAGGACACAATTAACCAAATCAATAAATATTTCATTTGAAAATAAACTCTCCAATAAATTCCTCTTTCACCATTTTATTTTTATTAAATTAAAATCCAATTTTTAAAAGTCTCCCATTCCACTGAACAACAAAAAAGCATGTAAAAAAATGTAAGAAAACCAACAAAAATCTAACTCAAATAAACCTTAAAGGACTTATCCGGCTTAAATTAATCTTTGCAGTATTGGGCTACACAGATACAAGTAGATAGATGGTAATTACCTACCTGATCTGCTGTAAGCCCTTCCTCTCCTGTCAGCACCTGTCTCAGAGCGGTCACAAGACCTCTCCTGCAGTGATTTTGCTGCTTCCTGTGATGTCACGTCCCGACCACACAGCATTAGCTTATCCCCCGCTCTGTACACAGCATCACAGCCCAGTCACTGTGAGTGACAGCCGACTCCCCTCTGCTAACCCAGCCCATGTGTGCTGAGTAGGAGGAGCTGTCTGAGGCAGGATTGCATGGACACTGCAGGTACACAGAGCAGCTCCCAGACAACTGGCTCTGTGGTGGCTCTGTATGCAGTGCCTGCTCTCACCCAATGTTTCCCTCCTTGCACTTTCAGGTGCATTGCTGTAGGAGTTGCTTGCTGGACCCTGTTTGTGTAATAATGATGAGTTGTTTGTGAATGATCCTTCACTGCTGTTGCTGAGAAGTGTCAGCTATCTATAGGGAGCTAAGCCAATTTATTTTTTGTTTTTAACCCCCTGACTGCTGGTGACTGGGTACTGGGAGAAAAGCAGGAATTGCAGTGCTAGCTGTGCAATTGTGAGGACTTGTGGGGCTCCTCCTAAAGGCAAGCTTACATTCAGTCATTGGCTCCTTAGTGCTTATTGATCTGTGATATCATTATCATTAGGCTCTTTTACTTTTTTGCTGGCACAATATATAAAGTGTCAGTGCCTCAGATAAACTGACAGTTTTATTTCAGAGTTACTGTATATACTCGAGTAATGTAATGGGCACAATGCAGGGGATTTATTCAGTTCTGATCAATAGGACAAAAAGTCACAGGATGGCTTCACTTCAGAATGGCAGAGTCCTGGCCAATCAGGGTGCAGTGTGTGTGCAGAGAGGAGCGTGGAGGGGGCAGAGAGGTGTGTACAGGGGGTGGTGATCAGCACAGGCTGTAAGAAGGAAAAAAAACAGGAAGCTACCTAATCATGAAATACTGCATGTAAACATCCAACATTGAGGCACTGAACGCAGAAATTGAGGAAATGATGGTAGGAAAACAAAAAAACACTGTGGGAAGCTTTTTTAATACAATTCAGCACAGATTAGCTTTTTAAAAATAACAAGTTTTGTGATCGGATAGGTCCTTTAAGTTTTCCCAGAATATGGCGAGTAAGATCAGTGACTGTGTCCCCGATATGCTGGGAGAACAGGCACAGTTGAGCTCTCAGTAGTGTGACAAGCCATAACTTCACTGAGGTTCTCAGGTTGAACAATGGGTATCACGAAGCAGGGAATCCCACTGAGTGACCTGAGATAAACTCAGTGGCATCAGTGCACATAACACTTGCTGTCTCTTGAGAGCCACAATATCAGGGAGTGCAGTGATGGTCAAACTCATGGGATAGTCAATGTGACCCCTCGAGTCTGAACTGTAGTAATCTTTCTGACAGCAACACTTGTCACATTGTCACCAGTGCCTGCTCTCACAGCATATGGGGTATTCTTTCTCTGAACTTGACCCCCCTATGCTTTTAAGAGGGTCCAGCGAGAGTCACAGGAATGATGGAAGGGCTCAAAGATTGGATGTAGCCAGAGGGCAAGAGCAAAGAGACTTTTAGGCCAGGTGTGGGCAACTCTAGTCCTCAAGGGCTGCAAACAGTGCATTTTTAGGATTTCCATAGCATTGCACAGGTGGTAATTTAATCACCTGCACAAGGTGATGATTCATACACCTTGTGCAATGCTAAGTAAATCCTTAAAACATGCACTGTTTGCAACCCCTGAGGACTGGAGTTGCCCAGACTTATTCTACAGAAGTGTATGCTGTGTCTTACATTTCCATACCTGTGGCTTGTTCTCCAGCAACTGTAGAGATTATATAATTCGATCTCAGGCTCACTAATTAAAGGTGATTCGGAGAAGTATAACTAATCGTGTTGTTTCAGCATTGGAGCTTCTGCTTATATACTTCAATTAGTGCATATAGACATTGTGAGGCACCGCCGGCATGGTCCTCATGGCCGGGGTGCATCACATACAGGATCAGTGTATGATCCTGTCCACACTGGCCGGTTTTACTATGAAGATGCTGTGTGAACCTATCCAGAACACAATGAGTTAAATCTGAGAGTGAGTGCTGTGGATCTGACACATAGATGAGCCTGATGAGTGGCTGCATGGGAAACGTGTGTCCTAATTGGTAGCAGCCCGGATGGCTGTGTCCTGAGTAATAGCAGCCCAGGTGTATGTGTCAGTGTGGGTGTGGCAGGCACAATAAAGAGCCTGCCAGCTGATTGAGTGTGATCCTCATCATCAGCCAGAAAGATGCAGCCAGAGATCCAGTCTGGGTGAGAGACAAGTGCTTGAGTCTCAGACTGAGGGACGCTGAGAGCAGAGCAGTCCAGAGCTCTGTGGTGTGCGAACATGAGGGGAGCGTGCTAGCTCCATACCGATGGCCGGGACCGGGGTCGTGTCAGCTCCTGGAGTGGGGAAGCCATGGCTGACCCAGGTGGAGACTGGTCTGGACGTGTGGCGAGACACGTCCGGGAAGGAGCCCTTGGGGACGCTTGGTGTACCCATAACCCAGGTAGCGAGACCCGGATCCGTGCCCGGTAAGAAGGCAGTTCCCGTATGCGAGAGTGAACTGTGTACCCTGTGCGTAAAATATGCCAGGCGGGCATAGCCGCCATTAGGTCCGACTAAATAGTCAGTGAAGGACCTGTTGAAGTGTATGTGTATTTTATGTCTTATGTAAAAGACCCTGCGAGTGTATGCAGTCCTACGATGAGACCCAGCGCCGCTCCACCACACGCTTGGCGCTTCCCCTCCTATTGTGTCCTTCCCACCCCTGTAGACTGTGAGCCCTTGTGGACAGGGCCCTCTCCCATCGTGTATCAGCAAGCCTTGACTGTTCATATGTACTCTACCTGTTCTTGTTACCCCCATTTCTTATGTAAAGTGCCATGGAACCAATGGCGCTATATAAATAAATAATAATAACTAGCTGTGAGCCCGATGCAAATGCATCGGGTGTCTAGAATACTATACTTTGTATGAGGATTACCGCAAGCGCGCCGCAAGTGTAACGACTCGCTGGCGCCGACCAATTAGAAGCGCGGCTCAGGCAGCGACTCGCAATGGCCTCGTGGCCATTGCTCGCGCTACCTGACCAGTAAATCGTTAACTTTGAGGCCGAGCCTCTGGTTCGATTTTCGGCCAGCGACTCGCAATGGCCGCTTCGCGGCCATTGCTCGTACTCAGCCTGCGCGAGCAATGGCCTCGCGGCCATTGCTCGCGCAGGCCAGCGACTCGCATTACTCGTACTCAGCCTGCGCGAGCAATGGCCTCGCGGCCATTGCTCGCGCAGGCCAGCGACTCGCATTGGCTGCTACGCGGCCAATGCTTTGCCGTGCTGACATCACAGAGTGACATAGCCACGGTCTTTTCGGGGACCGACACGGAAGTGCCTACGGCAATTATATAGTAGATACTGTACATTGCATATGGAGGGGTGAGGAGAGCGGAGGTTGGAGGAGAGCGGAGGCTGGAGGGGAGAGCGGAGGCTGGAGGGGAGGGCAGAGGCTAGAGGGCAGAGCAGAGGCTGGAGGGCAGAGGCTGGAGGGGAGGGCAGAGACTGGAGGGGAGAGCGGAGGCTGGAAGGGAGAGCAGAGGCTGGAGGGGAGAGCGGAGGCTGGAGGGGATTGGCTGGAGGCTGGAGGGGATTGGCTGGAGGCTGGAAAGGAGAGGCTGGAGGGGAAAGGCTGGAGGGGAGAGGCTGGAGGGCAGAGGCTTTAGGGCAGAGGCTGGAGGGGAGAACGGAGGCTGAAGGGCAGAGCGGAGGCTGGAGAGGAGAGCGGAGGCTGGAGGGGAGAGCGGAGGCTGGAGGGCAGAGGCTGGAGGGGAGAGCGGAGGCTGGAGGGCAGAGGCTGGAGGCTGGAGGGCAGAGGCTGGAGGGGAGAGCGGAGGCTGGAGGGGAAAGGCTGGAGGGGAGAGCGAAGGCTGGAGGGCAGAGGCAGGAGGGGAGAGCGGAGGCTGGAGGGCAGAGGCTGGAGAGGAGAACAGAGGCTAGAGGGGAGAGCGGAGGCTGGAGGGGAGAGCGGAGGCTCGAGGGGAAGGCGGAGGCTGGAGGGGAGAGCGGAGGCTGAAGGGCAGAGGCTGGAGGGGAGAGCGGAGGCTGGAGGGCAGAGGCTGGAGGCTGGAGGGCAGAGGCTGGAGGGGAGAGCGGAGGCTGGAGGGGAAAGGCTGGAGGGGAGAGCGAAAGCTGGAGGGCAGAGGCTGGAGGGGAGAGCGGAGGCTGGAGGGCAGAGGCTGGAAGGAGAGCGGAGGCTGGAGGGGAGAGCGGAGGCTGGAGGGGAGAGCGGAGGCTGGAGGGCAGAGGCTGGAGGGCAGAGGCTGGAGGGCAGAGGCTGTAGGGGAGAGCGGAGGCTGGAGGGGAGAGGCTAAAGGGGAGAGCGGAGGTTGGAGGGCAGAGGCTGGAGGGCAGAGGCTGGAGGGGAGAGGCTGGAGGGCAGAGGCTGGAGGGGAGAGGGGAGGCTGGAGGGGAAAGGCTGGAGGGGAGAGCGGATGCTGGAGGGCAGAGGCTGGAGGCTGGAGGGCAGAGGCTGGAGGGGAAAGCGGAGGCTGGAGGGCAGAACGGAGGCTGGAGGGCAGAGCGGAGGCTGGAGGGGAGAGCGGAGGCTGGAAGGGAGAGTGGAGGCTGGAGGGGAGAGCGGAGGCTGGAAAGGAGAGCGGAGGCTGGAGGGCAGAGCAGAGGCTGGAGGGGAGAGGCTGGAGGGGAGAGGCTGGAGGGCAGAGGCTGGAGGGGAGAGGCTGGAGGGGAGAGCGGAGGTTGGAGGGCAGAGGCTGGAGGGGAGAGGCTGGAGGGGAGAGGCTGGAGGGCAGAGGCTGGAGGGGAGAGCGGAGGCTGGAGGGGAGAGGCTAAAGGGGAGAGCGGAGGTTGGAGAGCAGAGGCTGGAGGGCAGAGGCTGGAGGGGAGAGCGGAGGTTGGAGGGCAGAGGCTGGAGGGCAGAGGCTGGAGGGGAGAGGCTGGAGGGCAGAGGCTGGAGGGGAGAGGGGAGGCTGGAGGGAAAGGCTGGAGGGGAGAGCGGATGCTGGAGGGCAGAGGCTGGAGGCTGGAGGGCAGAGGCTGGAGGGGAAAGCGGAGGCTGGAGGGCAGAACGGAGGCTGGAGGGCAGAGCGGAGGCTGGAGGGGAGAGCGGAGGCTGGAAGGGAGAGTGGAGGCTGGAGGGGAGAGCGGAGGCTGGAAAGGAGAGCGGAGGCTGGAGGGCAGAGCAGAGGCTGGAGGGGAGAGGCTGGAGGGGAGAGGCTGGAGGGCAGAGGCTGGAGGGGAGAGGCTGGAGGGGAGAGCGGAGGTTGGAGGGCAGAGGCTGGAGGGGAGAGGCTGGAGGGGAGAGGCTGGAGGGCAGAGGCTGGAGGGAGAGCGGAGGCTGGAGGGGAAAGGCTGGAGGGGGAGAGCGGAGGCTGGAGGGCAGAGGCTGGAGGGCAGAGGCTGGAGGGCAGAGGCTGGAGGGGAGAGGGGAGAGCGGAGGCTGGAGGGGAGAGCGGAGGCTGGAGGGGAGAACGGAGGCTGGAGGGAAGAGCGGAGGCTGGAGGGGAAAGCGGAGGCTGGAGGGCAGAGCGGAGGCTGGAGGGGAGAGCGGAGGCTGGAAGGGAGTGCGGAGGCTGGAGGGGAGGGCAGAGGCTGGAGGGGAGAGCGGAGGCTGGAAGGGAGAGCAGAGGCTGGAGGGGAGAGCGGAGGCTGGAGGGGATTGGCTGGAGGCTGGAGGGATTGGCTGGAGGCTGGAAAGGAGAGGCTGGAGGGGAAAAGCTGGAGGGGAGAGGCTGGAGGGCAGAGGCTTTAGGGCAGAGGCTGGAGGGGAGAATCGAGGCTGAAGGGCAGAGCGGAGGCTGAAGAGGAGAGCGGAGGCTGGAGGGGGGAGCGGAGGCTGGAGGGGAGAGCGGAGGCTGGAGGGGAGAGGCTGGAGGGGAGAGCGGAGGCTGGAGGGCAGAGCAGAGGCTGGAGGGCAGAGCAGAGGCTGGAGGGGAGAGCGGAGGCTGGAGGGCAGAGCGGAGGCTGGAGGGGAGAGCGGAGGCTGGAGGGCAGAGCAGAGGCTGGAGGGCAGAGCAGAGGCTGGAGGGGAGAGCGGAGGCTGGAGGGCAGAGCGGAGGCTGGAGGGGAGAGCGGAGGCTGGAGGGCAGAGGCTGGAGGGGAGAGCGGAGGCTGGAGGGGAGAGCGGAGGCTGGAGGGAAGAGGGGAGGCTGGAGGGGAGAGTGGAGGCTGGAGGGGAGAGCAGAGGCTGGAGGGGAGAGGCTGGAGGGGAGAGCGGAGGCTGGAGGGCAGAGGCTGGAGGGCAGAGGGGAGAGCGGAGGCTGGAGGGGAGAGCAGAGGCTGGAGGGGGGCTGGAGGGGAGAGCAGAGGCTGGAGGGGAGAGGCTGGAGGGGAGAGCGGAGGCTGGAGGGAGAGGCTGGAGGGGAGAGCGGAGGCTGGAGGGCAGAGGCTGGAGGGCAGAGGCTGGAGGGGAGAGCGGAGGCTGGAGGGGAGAGCGGAGGCTGAGGGGAGAGCACAGGCTGGAGGGGAGAGCGGAGGCTGGAAAGGAGAGCGGAGGCTGGAGGGCAGAGGCTGGAGCGCAGAGGCGTAGCTGGCATGCTCCGGGCCCTGGGGCAAGATCAGCACCCAGGACCCCCATGTGAGGACCGGGGGGGGTGCTGTCAGACAGATGTGAGGGCCGGGGGGAGTGCAGACTCACCGCGGCCGGCGTGCGTGTGCTGTAGGAGGAGAGGAGGGGCTGGGCAGAGCTGCCGGACAGGAAGTTCCGTCCTCCCTCCTCTCCGGGCGCATGGCGGGCGGCTGGTGTCAGCACGGGGCCCCCAGGGGGTGGAGGCAATGGGCCCCTCATGCCGAGTGGCACGATGCGCTAGGCCCCCCTGCCCACCCGCTAGCTACGGTACTGGCTGGCGGGCAGACGGAACTTCCGACCGCGGGCAGGGCAAGGGCGCTGGTGCAGCATGACACTGGGCGCACAGGGGCACAGGCTCCGGAGCACTGTGTCAGCATGTGCTGACAGCAGCTGCTCCGGAGCGGGGGACAGGGGCACAGGCTCCGGAGCACTGTGTCAGCATGTGCTGACAGCAGCTGCTCCGGAGCGGGATGACAGGGGCACAGGCTCCGGAGCACTGTGTCAGCATGTGCTGACAGCAGCTGCTCCGGAGCGGGATGACAGCGGCGAGGGGTCGCAATGCCCGCTACGCGGGCAATGCCTCGCACGTGGTGACGTCACAGTGTGACATAGCCACGGCGTGCCGGGGGCCGACACAAACGTGCCTACGGCAATTATATAGTAGATAATAATAATAATAATATGGAGGGCTATGGGGGGGCATTATCCTATATGGAAGACTATGGGGTTTTATTACAATATATGGAGCACTATGGGATGCATTATTGAATATGGAGGACTATGGAGGGTGCATTTTACTATATGGGGACTATGGGAGTGTATTATACTATATGGAGGACTATGGTATTCATTATACAATATGTAGAACTATGGGGGTTGCATTATATTATAGAGTACTATGGGGTGTATTATACAATATGGAGTATTATTGGAAGTATTATTCAATATGGAGCACTATGGGGTAAGGATTATACTACATGGAGGACTGTGGGAGTGCATTAAATAGAAAAATAAAGATAATTTTCAGCACAACCTCAAGGCCAAATGTATAATGTTTACCCCACTTAGACTGCAAGGAACCGTGGTAATAATCTTTTCAAGTAGTAAATAATCCCCCAAGAAGAAAACAAAAGTAAATTGCGCTCACTATCCAGGCAGGAATTCATATTAAAACATACCGGGAGGAAGTAGGGTGCATATTGGGCTGATGGTGCATTATACTATATGGAGGTCTCTGGGGGGTGCATTATATATGGAGGACTAAGGGGATGCATAACACTATATTGAGGACTATGGGGCTGCATTATACTATATGGAGGACTTTCGGGGGTGCATTATACTATATGGAAGAGTATGAGGAGTACATTATACTTTATGGAAGACTAGGGGGTACATTATACTATATGGAGGACTATGGGGAGTGCATTACATTGTAATGAGGACTATGTGAGGCCCATGATACTAAAAGGAGGACTATGGGGGATGCATTTTACAATATGGAAGGTTATGTGGGGGCCGTTAAAATATTTGAAGAGCTATAAGGGAGCCTTTATTCTTTATGGAGGTCTATTTCAGGGTCATCATGCTATATTCAAACAATTACACAGTGTGAAGGACTGTATGGGGTCTATCATACTGTGCAGTGGGCTACTGGGGGCCTTTATACAGTGTAGAGAGGTGTGGGGACCATTACTATGTATGGACTGTGTGGGGCTCACAGTTGGAGATTATACTGTGTTGGGGTCACCATACATTACTGGCATAAATCAGGGGGGTTACAGTAAGGTCATCATACTGTGCGTGTGGAGGGTAATGTGGAGAAATTCACTATGGTTGCATTGTACATTGTTGTGGGACACTTTTGTTGGCATCATACTTTATGGATGCAATAAAAGAGGAATGTACTTTGATAGGGCTGAAAAGTTGTGAGATATTTGATCCAGCAAAATATTTATTATTTTTTTGCGGGGGGTAGGAGGCTCAATTAAAAATTGATTTCCATGTTATAACCTGTATATGAGGTACATTTTTCATTGATTGCCTAAGCCCTAAGCCAACTATTTACTAACAGTAACCTCTCCTCCAGTTTCCTGCTCTCTGACATTCAACAGAATGCAGATAAACCTACTACTGATAAACTGAGCACTGCACTGTATATCAGCATTGCGTGAAAACACTGATTTCATAATTTGCACACATGTAGCTGAGTTTAGTTTGTGTTACAATCCATCTAGTCTGTGATTTTACAGTTCTATTACTGTCGGGCCCACTGGGACAGGGGTACTCGGTACCGGACCGGGTTACTGCTGGGGAAGTCACGGGTGGTTCTGGTCCGGGCCGGGTCCCTGGCTCGACAATGAAATAGGGGAATATTTACAGGGGATTGTCAGTCGTGACACCACCCACTATGTGCGGCCAGTAATGGGGCCGCCGCTGCTGCAGAACCTCCGGGGATGATGGAAAGGCAGCATAGATGGGATAGTTCCAGTGGATAGAACTGTGTTCCCCGGGGCAGTAAGGCTTAAAGTCTATGGTGTAGTTTGCAGGCTGGGTGCAATTCACTTACTAGCCAGATGCTGCAGGAATCTCTCCTCGGTGCTGGTGCTCACAGGCTGTGGTGGCTCTGCAGGTGGAGGGTTGTTATAATCCTTTGCAAGCCTGCATGGAAGGAATAGCATTCAAGCAGATAAAAACAGACAAGAGAGGCAGATTCAGGGTCTCCGTGTTTACTCTCAAAGTTCTACAATACAGCTCACAGTTCAGCTACAGTTCTTACAAGTCTCAGTTCAAGTACACGGGCACACTCTCCCCTCCGGGGTTCCCTTTACTCTCTGCAGCCAGGTCTCGGCTCTCTGTGACCCCTCACACTATCTCTGTGTCCTCTCCGGGCTGTTAATGTTCTGTGTTCACTGGTTTGGTGTCTCCGGACAGTATGGTGGTGATTCGGGTCCCTATGGGTCCTCCTGGTCGTCACTGAGCTGCCTGTCCTTTGGGGTAGGGATCCCAGTTTGGAACTAGAACCCCCCGTCGGTTGTCTGGGGTACCGGTTAAATCATCGGCCGCATCTAAAGCCGACGCTCTACTTAGCCCAGCCTCCAGCAGTCCTCAAGTGTGATGCTCTACCAGGCTCTTTCCCTCTGCGTCTCTCGGTATCATAGGAGGGCTACTCCGCCTGCAGTCGGTTGCTTCAGCTGTACGTCTAGGGCCCGGGTATCACCGTCCCTCTCTGTCTCCTCACACTCCTGGGGATCTGGCTTCGGATGGGCTTTCTCTCTCCTCCGGCTCACCCTGGCTCGGTACAGATTCTGCGCTCCTAGGCTTCACTCTTCCAGAACGTGTGAGTCTTTCTCTTGCTCAGCTTAGCTCAACCTTCCACTGTCTCTTGGCCTGTGCCGTGTTCCTCAGCCTGCTGCTGGTCTTTAGTCTTTGCTGCTCGGCACCCTGGGCCTACTGACTCCTTCCTCCTCCCCCTCACTATTTCTACTGTCCAGTCACCTGACTTCGTGTGTGCCCAACCCACTCCTCTAAATCCACGACCCCCCGCTTGCCTAGAGTCTCTAATCTTAGGGCTGGATGCTACCATCTACTGCACGTGGGTGGTGTGGGCTGTGAGGGTGTTGATGTGCAACAATTGTCCTACCTGCCTGGCTGCAGTTCCCTTTTGTGGCCTCCTGGACGCAGGGGCGCCACACTACCTTAGGATAACAGTGCTATATATAGTCACATATATCAATCACATAATGCAGACCTGGGTGAAGTGTGGCCACAGGCCACATGTAGCCACAAAGTTGGATAAAGTGGAGTTCTTTAGTTATCAGTCAGTAACTGTGTGGGGGAAATGTGAGGGGCCATAATAAATTGTCAGGGACTGTGGTGACATCTAATTTTGGTGGGTGGCCAAAAAACTGTGTGTGGGGACCATAATGCTGTGTGAGGTACTATGGGGACATCTTAATTGTGTGGGGGCCATAATGCTGTGTGAGGGACCATTGGGACATCATAATTGTGTGGGGGTCAAAATACTGTGTGAAAAACTGTGCTGACTTCAAAATTGTGTGGGGGCCATAATACTGTATGAGGGGCTGTGAGTACATTTTACTACAGAATGGGCTATAAGGTTGCGTTCAGACGCAGCATGTTTGGCCGCATATTGTGCAGTGGCGCTTTTTGCGCGTGTTTAAGTGTGGCTCCCCTACGGTTCAGTTGCCACAGGAACACCTGGAGCAGGGAGGGATTTCCACATCAGATAAACTTACACATACAGCACCTTCCACCTCAGACCTGAAGGGGGAGCTCTACTTGCCGACTTCAGGCAAGGTCCCCTATAAATTCAGGTTTGGAGGCGGAGTTAGGCAGTGCAGATCCAGGGAGGACTGTGAAGATATCCTGCTGAACGGTGCCATGCTAGGCCCGTGCCAGAGGGAAGCCTAACCAGTGTGAGGGACACAAGAGTGAGGGTTGGAAGCAAGGCGAGCCACAGAGGGGGCAGAGGAACCATCAAGTTTCACCCCAGAGGAAGAGTAGAGACATCTCGAACGCCGGAGTCCGAGTCTGCATGGATCCAGTAAGCCCAGCAGAGAAGACCGGAGGGCCAGGGAGACTTCAGTCTCCTGGCAGAGGAACACTTGTAGTACAGCCATCAACAGAGCCAGGGACTGCAGAGGAGTTAGTGGTGCCCAGCAGAAGGTTCTCATCGCCTGCTATGCAATTAAGGGACACAGGAGAGGTCAGGGCCAGGTTTCAGACAGCCCAGGACTAGAGCACACACACAGTAACAAGGAGGCCTCACAACTCATTGGGGTGGAAATTCTGAACTGCCACCCGACCACCTGGACTGTACCCTGGATGTAACCTTGCAACATCATCAGTAAAAGGTACGGAAACAAAGCCTCAGTGTGTGTGTGTGTCTGTTATTGCGGCCCCTGATCCTGGTCCTTTCATAGACTATGCTGCAGTGTCTCCACCTGATGAGCCGCCTTCCCCTGCAGCACAAGGGCCAAGGCTGTGTGGAGAGCTGCCTCCCTGTGTAAATATTTATTCACCACAACTGCTCCTGAGATCCTGCTCCACCTACAGGAAGCATAGCCATCTTGCTGCATCACCATCATCCCGAAGTCTGCAAGCAGCGCCGGTACTATTATCGGGAACCGTAGGTGGCGTCACAAACTCTTTTTATTTTAGCCTCTTTTTCAGCAATCACCAGGGTCACGAACCAGGCACAGGCCGCCCGTGACATCCCCAGTAAATCAACGCCCAGAACCGGGTACCCCACGGCCCTGGGGTGGGTCACACAGTAAGCGCAAAAAATCGTGACAACATGCAGACGTTGTGCTTTTCCCGGTGCACTTTTCCCGAGGCCATTTTAACATGTAGCTTATGGGGAAAGCGCACCGAAAAAGTGCAAAGAATTGCCATGTCAGTTCTTTTTGCGCTGATGCTTTTGCAGTGAAAGCACACGTGCAAAAATTTGCGGCTAAACGCAGCGTCTGCATGCCTTTCAGAAAAAGCCATAGCTTTTGCTGAAAGGCGTATCCAGCTTTGTTTGCCACTGCTTTTACGCGAGCGCTCAAAAGCGCCACCTAAAAGCAGGGATCCACGGCCATTACGCCACGTCTGAACGCAGCCTAATACTGTGTGAGGGCGTATGGGAAACATCATGCTGTATAATGGGCCACAATACTGTGTGAGGGCCTGTGGGGCCAAATTACTTGTGAAGGAGGTATTAATACTGTGTAAGGGGGCTATGAGGATATCATACTGTATAATGGACCATTATACTGTGTGAGGGGACCATGCCATTTTGATATGGGGACATCATATTGTGTGTGGGTGGGTGTGGAGAATCATGCTGTGTGGGGTGAGATCAAGATACAACTATACTATCATGTATATTTGAGGCTGAATAACAGGACAGGTCTAGTATCTACTTATATAATCCGCAGTTGGGATTTCGGGCGTTGTAGCCGAATCCCAACATGCTTTGCGCGGGACTGCGAGTGATGACGCGCAGCGTCATCACGAGCCGCAGACCCGCACTACTCTAAAAAAAAAAAAATCCTCACCTCTACCCGAGCCCGCGCTGTCTCCCGCCGTCTCCCGCCGTCTTCTGCCGTGTTCCGCTAGGCTCCTGGTGGCTGTGCAGGCTCCCGGTGCCTGCAGTGATCTTCTATCTACTGAGAGTGAAGGACCTGTGGTGATGTCAGAGTCACGTGACACCAGCTTACTCCAGGCAAATCGCGGGTCACGTGACTCTGACATCACCACAGGTCCTTCACTCTCAGTAGATAGAAGATCACTGCAGGCACCGGGAGCCTGCACAGCCACCGGGAGCCTAGCGGAACACGCCAGAAGACGGCGGAACACGGCAGAAGACGGCGGGGGCTCGGGGTGAGGTGAGCATAATCTTTTTTTATTTTTTTTAACCCCTGCCTTGCACGAGCGCACCACAGACACCTGTATACTCCACCACCACACACGCCTGTACACTCTGCCACCACCACAGACGCCTGTATACTCCACCACCACACACGCCTGTATACTCTGCCACCACACACGCCTGTATACTCTGCCACCACCACAGACGCCTGTATACTCCACCACCACACACGCCTGTATACTCTGCCACCACACACGCCTGTATACTCTGCCACCACACACGCCTGTACACTCTGCCACCACCACAGACGCCTGTATACTCCACCACCACACACGCCTGTATACTCCACCACCACACACGCCTGTATACTCCGCCACCACACACGCCTGTACACTCTGCCACCACACACGCCTGTACACTCTGCCGCCACCACCACACACGCCTGTACACTCTGCCGCCACCACCACACACGCCTGTACACTCTGCCGCCACCACCACACACGCCTGTACACTCTGCCGCCACCACCACACACGCCTGTACACTCTGCCGCCACCACCACACACGCCTGTACACTCTGCCGCCACCACCACACACGCCTGTACACTCTGCCGCCACCACCACACACGCCTGTACACTCTGCCGCCACCACCACACACGCCTGTACACTCTGCCGCCACCACCACACACGCCTGTACACTCTGCCGCCACCACCACACACGCCTGTACACTCTGCCGCCACACACCACACACGCCTGTACACTCTGCCGCCACCACCCACACACGCCTGTACACTCTGCCGCCACCACCACACACGCCTGTATACTCTGCCGCCACCACCACACACGCCTGTATACTCTGCCACCACCACACACGCCTGTACACTCTGCCACCAGCACAGACGCCTGTATACTCTGCCACCACCACACATGCCTGTATAATCTGCCGCCACCACCACACACGCCTGTACACTCTGCCACCACCACACACGCCTGTACACTCTGCCACCACCACACACGCCTGTACACTCTGCCACCACCACACACGCCTGTACACTCTGCCACCACCACACACGCCTGTATACTCTGCCGCCACCACACACGCCTGTACACTCTGCCGCCACCACATACGCCTGTACACTCTGCCGCCACCACACACGCCTGTACACTCTGCCACCACCACACACGCCTGTACACTCTGCCACCACCACACACGCCTGTACACTCTGCCACCACCACACACGCCTGTACACTCTGCCACCACCACACACACCTGTACACTCTGCCACCACCACACACACCTGTACACTCTGCCACCACCACAGACGCCTGTATACTCTGCCGCCACCACCACACCTGCCTGTATACTCTGCCGCCACCAGCACAGACGCCTGTATACTCTGCCGCCACCAGCACAGACGCCTGTATACTCTGCCGCCACCAGTACAGACGCCTGTATACTCTGCCACCACCACACATGCCTGTATACTCTGCCGCCACCAGCACAGACGCCTGTATACTCTGCCACCACCACACATGCCTGTATACTCTGCCGCCACCACCACACACGCCGGTATACTCTCCCACCACCACACACGCCTGTACACTCTGCCACCACCACACACACCTGTACACTCTGCCACCACCACACACGCCTGTACACTCTGCCACCACCACACACGCCTGTACACTCTGCCACCACCACACACCGCCTGTATACTCTGCCGCCACCAGCACACACGCCTGTATACTCTGCCACCACCACACACGCCTGTATACTCTGCCACCACCACACACGCCTGTATACTCTGCCACCACCACACACGCCTGTATACTCTGCCACCACCACACACGCCTGTATACTCTGCCACCACCACACACGCCTGTATACTCTGCCACCACCACACACGCCTGTATACTCTGCCACCACCACCACACACGCCTGTATACTCTTCTACCCACAGAGCCGCCTGTATACTTTACTACCCACAGAGTCACCTGTATAATCTCCTACCCTCAGAGCCGTCTGTATACTCTGCTACCCACAGACCCGCCTGTATACTCTGCTACCCACAGAGCCCCCTGTATACTCTGCTACCCACTGGCCCGCCTGTATACACACAATTCATTTCACCCTGCTCCCGATGCAATTGCATCGGGCCTTTTTACTAGTGATTTATAAAAAGCAGTAAAGTATATGATTTCAATTAGTTGCCACAGCTAAGAGTACAACTTACAAGTCCTGTCAAAACATTAATAAAATGCAACAGCAGTAGCAGTGAGTTAAAAGACCTATTGATGCTTCGTATTAAAGGAAACCTGAGAGGTTGGTCCCCTTTTCCCTTCAATCCAATAGCATTTAACTCGCCATAGCCGGGGTCTTCACGTCTCGGGCGTTGCTTCTCCTGTCACGGTTCTGCGCCCAAGGCTGTGGGGCCCGGTGGTCCAGATAAAAAAGGGGTGATTGAACAGATAGGGGTTAATTCTCACTTGTCGTGACACCATCTGCGGGAATTCCGGTGACTTCACTGGCGCTGCTTGGGCCTCCGTGGAATGGACGGCAGCTAGATGGAACGCTCCCCACAGGATGAGCGAGAGTCCCCGGGGCCAGGAGCTGCACTTGATGGATGATGGCAGCTTCGTAGTACTGCGTGGTAGATCCAGGAATAATGCGCGGACACACACAAAGTCTTTTAGGTACCTTTACTGGTGGCAACAGGTACACTCGGACCGGGTGATGAGGTTGAAACTCCTGGAGTTTCCACAGCAAGCAGTGTGTAGGCTTCCTTCTCTATTGTTCTGGTGGGGTCGGGTGGATATGGTATCCTGCCGGACCGGGTTATACATTCTGTGGAACGTGGTTCACCTGTGTTAACTACACTGAGAGCATTATAAAAGGGATTAAGTTGTACGTCACCTCTTCCCTGGGCTCTCATCAGGTGGTGCTTCAGGTGTGCAGGGGGCTAGACTCCCTGGTTGTGGTGCTGGTTTCTCTGTGGTGTACGTGGTAGTTCCCACAGTTCGGTCCCAGTAACCGGTTTGTTGGGAGAGTTAAGATAACTCTTTTGTCCCTGAGAGGTGCTTTCCTCCTGTCCTCTGACCCCAGTTGCAAGGGTCTCTCACTTGCTGGGTGTGCTGGTTTGGGCCTAGTAGCTCCAGTACCAGTGACTGCACACTTCCTGCAGCTCTCGTTTACATCTGCACACTCTGCTGTTTCTCCCTCCAGGACCATATTTATAGGGGGAACTGGCTTAAGGTAACCAGTGGAGCTCCCCCTAGAGGCCTGGGGTGAAACAGGGTGTCTAAGGTGTTGTTAGTGGTGTAAAAGGTGTTTTTGTTTAGTGAGTGCTGCTTGCAGTTTCTACTCCATTTGTGTACCAAGGGTTCTGTGGTGCCCCAACCAGGGTGCCAGGGTGCCACATTCCCCCTTAGTTAACTTCAGTTCTCCCGGACTGAGCAAAACTTTCTTTCACAACCTAACCTCTGAACAATTTATAAACATTTAATAACCGGTATTTACAAAGTCTTAATGAAAAATACAAAAATCACTAAAAAGAAGGGAAAAATTGGAAAAATTATGAAAAACAGTCCATACGGCACTAGTCCATTTGCCGCAGGCTGGAAAAGGTAGGTTTTTGTCATAACAAGTCCTGTGACCATTGTCCCAAGTTTATGAAAAAGGAAAAAGGGTAAAGTCCAGCAGTAAAGTCTCTGATGGCTTAAACATATATACGGGTATACATTTTAAACTTTATACTTTCCCTATGGGTGTCTCTGCTTGGGAGGCCGTCTAACCTTTCTTACCCTACCAGGCACTTTCTGTCCCCAACTTAATCTACTTGGGAGAGAGCCCAGTTCCTCCACCCTTCTGTACACTACTTTTTACAGTTTTTGAACACGGGTACTAATTACAGTGTTTAACAGGTAATATGGTTCCACTACATTTTAAACCCATTCTCCATATTTGCTTGGGGGTTGTGCTAATGTACTATGTGTGGATTTGCGTAGTGTGGGTGTTTCAAAAGCTATACTTGTAGTGTCCATACTGGTAGTTGGTCTGTTACTCCTATGTCTTTCTGTAATTCCATAATATGTACGTAGTCTGTCTACTGGACTATCCTCTGTAGGCAATTGTGTAGGAATTGTTTGTACTATTGTGGGACTAGCAGGTTCACCGATTACAGGAATCTCAGGTTCCAAGATGACAGGCTGCATCTCTTGCATTTGAACTGGTTATTGTTGAACTGGTTGATTTGGTGAGGGTTCTTGATTTTCTGCAGGCTGGTAGAATGAAATAACTGGTATGATGAATGCACCATTGCATTGTGGCCAATCGGCTGGTAAGTCTCCAATTTCTGTATGGACGAGATTTTCTTGTGGTTTTTCAACTGTAGTTACTGCAGGGTAACTGGTTGTTTGAGGTGTTAACTGTGTTGGACATTTCTTCAAATGGTCTCTTGATACAGTTGTAAAAGTATTTCCCTTATCTTTGCTGATAACACAAGTTTTTGAGTTGTCATATTGTGACGGCATAATTGTGTAGGGTTCGGATTCCCAATTGTCATCCAATTTATTTGTTTTTCTCTTTCTTTTTAGCACTAATTCGCCTGTTGCTATAGGTTCTGCGGAGGCATGCTTGTTAAAGTCGTACTCTTGTTTGTTTCTGCTGATATTCAGGTTTCTTTCAACACGCTCTTGTACTTTTGTGTACTGTTCTTGGCGTTGGTTTATCCAATCTTCTTTAGAAGAATCTTGTGTTGGTTCAATAGTTCCCATCTGTAGATCAACTGGTAATTTACCTGGTCTTGCTCGCATCAAGTAAGAAGGTATGTAGTTAGTTGAACTAACAGGTATGTGGTTGTAGATGTCCACAAGGTCTGGGAGTTTTACAGGCCATTGATTCCTCTCTTTAATGGGTAGAGTTTTAAGCATGTCAATTACAATGTGGTTCATTTTCTCACATAAACCGTTTGTTTGGGGATGATATGGTGTGGTCCTGATCTTCTTACACCCATATAATCCTAGAAATTCTTGGAACAGAGCTGATTCGAAGGCTGGCCCTTGGTCAGTCAAGACTTGGTCTGGATACCCATGGGGGCGACAGAAATAACTCTGGAATGCTTTGGCCGCTACCTCTGCAGTTAAGTCCTTAACTGGAACCACTACCAGGAATCTTGAATAGTGATCTACAATGGTGAGAGCGTAAGTGCACCCGGTTCGACTTGGGGTTAACTTTACATGGTCGAGAGCAACTATTTCAAGGGGTTTCTTGGTAATAATTGGCTGTAACGGAGCTTTCTGAGTTAGATGGTCTTTCCTTCGAAGATGACATGGTCCACAATTTCTACACCATTTATCAATTGAGCCTCGCATACCAACCCAGTAGAAACGATCTTTCAGGAGTCTTTCCAGCTTCTTCCATCCAAAGTGTCCTGCATCGTCATGGTATGCTTCAAGGATCATTTGAACTTCAGTTTTGGGAACCACGATCTGCCAGATGAGTTCGTGTGTTCTGGGATTCAGATACCTTCTGCATAGTTTACCTTGGTAGACGAACAACTTCCCCTTCTCTTTCCATAAGCGTTTAACATTTTGGGAGGCATTGGGGTCCATGCTGGCGTGCTCTTGAGTTACCAAGCTGACATCGGGATCGTTAGCTTGAACCTCCTTCCAGTCATGGTGAGGTAAAGGGTTCATGGTCCTCTATAAACCTCTTTGGCTCGACTGGTGACACGTTGCCGTACCCGTACAATGGAAAGCAGGTAGTTCTATCTCCTCCAGGTCATCTATGTCCTCTCCCTCTTCAGGAAGCTTAGGCATTCTGGATAGGGCATCAGCATTGCCGTTCTTGTGACCTGCCCGGTACTTCACAGTGAAGTCATAGTTTGAGAGTCTTGCTACCCAACGCTGTTCTAGGGCTCCCAGCTTTGCAGTCTCTAAGTGGGTTAGAGGGTTGTTATCAGTGAAAGCTGTGAACGGGGCGGATGCCAGGTAATGCTTGAAACGCTCTGTGATTGCCTAGACCAGGGCCAGGAACTCCAGCTTGAAAGAGCTGTAGTTCTCCGGATTCCTTTCTGTGGGATGGAGCTTTCTGCTGGCGTAGGCTATCACCTTTTCCTTCCCTTGTTGACGTTGAGATAGGACTGCTCCTAAGCCTTCATTGCTTGCATCAGTGTACAGTAAAAACGGGAGATTGTAATCAGGGTAGGTCAGGATTTCTTCTCCAGTTAAAGCATCTTTGAGCTTTTGGAAGGATTGTTCCTGTTCTGGTCCCCAGTGGAAGGGGGGTCCCCTGATCTTGCCGTTTTGCATGGGTGCTGCTATTTTGGTATAGCCTTTGATGAATCGTCAGTAGTACCCGACCAGTCCTAAGAATTGACATACCTCTTTGTGAGTGGTTGGTGCTGGCCAGTCTTTGATGACAGTAACTTTATCCATGTCAGGTGCTACGCCTTCGGCGCTAGCCACGTGTCCTAGATACTGGACCTTGGGTTTCAGCAGGTGACACTTGGACGGCTTCAGCTTCATACCGTATTTGGACAGAGCCTCGAACACTTCACTCAGGTGTTGCAGGTGATCTTCATAGGTCTGGGAGTAGACAATGACATCATCAAGGTATAACAGCACAGTCTCAAAGTTCTTGTGGCCCAAACAACACTCCATATGTCTCTGAAATGTTCCTGGGGCATTGCACAACCCGAATGGCATACTGTTGAACTCGCATAGCCCCATAGGGGTCGTGAAGGCTGTCTTCTCACGATCCTCCTCTGCAACGGAGACCTGCCAGCACCCACTAGTAAGATCTAATGTGGAGAAGTAGTTGGCAGATTTGAGTGCAGCTAGTGACTCCTCTATGCGGGGTAACGGGTATGCATCCTTGTGTGTGACTTTGTTGATTTGTCTGTAGTCTACGCACATCCTCATACTACCATCTTTCTTTTTCACCAGGACCAGTGGTGCTGCCCAGGGACTACAGCTATCCCTAATGACCCCTGCGTTTTTCATGTCCTGAAGCATCTCTTTTGCTTTTTGGTAGTGTGTGGGTGGTATAGGCCTGTACCTTTCTTTGATAGGTGCATGGTTGCCTCTGGGGATATTGTGTTGTACCCCTTTAATCCTCCCAAAGTCAAGTGGATGTTTCCTGTTTGCTCCCGAACTTCCCAGTAAACTCCATGTTTCTGATGAGAGGGTGTGTTGTCAGTTCCTACACTGAGCTCCTGACACCATTTCTCTAACTGATCTTTGGAGTGAGGGGGTTCGTCAGTTACTGTTTGGGAAGAGGATTTTACATCAAGTATAGCATTGTTTTCAACCTGGTATAATTTTGCGACAGTAGCATATCTTGGCTGTCTGACTTCGTCATCACCATAATTCAATATGCGTACGGGGACTCTCCCTTTTCTCACATCGACCAACCCTCTGGCTGTCAAGAGCGTAGGACTACTATCAGACATTACGGTTCTACTACAGCTTTGTAGTCCTTACCCTCTGAGGCTTATGGCTGCTCGACACCAGATCATCATTTCACTTCTGGGCGGTACCACAATTGGAATGGGATCTGTTACCCGTACTCTGCCAATTTCACCATTTGACATTTTTACCTGTTGTTGATATACCAGAGCTTGGATCTGCTTTTGGATAGCCCTCCTCTCTCTTGGTTTACCAGCATCAGCACTCTGTTGGAGTAAGAACAACACTTCATTGAGACATTTAACCATAACATTAGTACCCAGTATTACATGTGGATCCCTTTCGTATGGTTTTTCCTGAACCACTATGATACCCTGGTTCTTCAGCTGCACCCTCCCCACCTTTACTGTATCTTCCCATTGTCCCTCTACTGTAACTAGCAAACCATTAGTTGCTTCAATGTTCAGATCAGGGTGCGGGGGTTCTAGCTTAACATCTGGCCAGAACCGCTTGTAAAGGATACTCGGGATGGTTGTCACCTGGGATCCAGTGTCTATCAAGGCTGAGGTGGCGATGCCATCGATGATGATTGATAAGTACGGACAGTCTCCTACGTACTTGTACTCCCAGTTGGTCGGGCCTGGACAGTCTACTCCTGGGGTTGGCCCTTCTCGCCCAGGGATTGCTCGCTTAAAGGACTGGATTGGTAGGTGCGTCCTCCCTTGTCGCAGTCGCTCTTTTGACAGATGCGGTGTCCATCAGGGGTGTAACGAGCTGGAGGCTTTCCTCGCGGCTGCGGTGTCTTCTTCTTCATCCACGGGACGTCGTCAGGAATGTCAGCGAGCTGGATCTTGCCCGATGACCTTGCTTCTGTCTTGGGTCTTCTTTCACCCCGGAGCTTGGCCACGTCTTTCATCAGCTGCTCTACATTGGCACACAGTTGTTCGAACCGGTCAGGTGTTACAGTCTGTGCGCTGGACTGAACCGTGGGAATTGATTAGATCGGGCACTGTAGGGAACTGCTGTCCCCGCACTCTTAAGTCTCTTAGAGTGTCAATTTCTGCGCCAGGATTTTGCAGGGCCCACCAGCTTGCCTGTTTTTTATCATCAGGTAGTCTAAGTCCCACAACAAATTGTCCAATTAACGCTTTCTTCTCATCTCTAACACTATCAGGGTCGACTTGTTTTAACAGTCTCAGTGCTTCTTGTAAGCGCAATGAATAGTCCAGGACACTTTCCTGTGCTCCTTGTTTACAATGATAAAACATCAGTCTTAGCTCCGCCTCGGTATGATGGTCAAAAACCCGGTTTAGCTTAGCAAATATCTGCTCCACAGACTCCTGAGCTTCTATAGACCAGTTTCGGCTCTGCAGCTCTGCTGCGTCTGTTAATTGTCCCATTATAACTGAAACTCTCTGCTTACCGGTCATGGCGTACATATCCAGCGCCTGGCATATCTTCCTTTGGAACATATCCAGGGTACCGGGTTTTCCGCTGTACTTTGGTAACCAGGCCTCATTCGGGATGTACGGCAGAGATATTGGCATAATCGGAGCGGGTTGTTGTGGCATACCACCGAAGGGTGGCTTACCTGCCGGGGTACGTGTGGTGGCCCCAGTGGATCAACCGGTGGATTTACTTGTGGGGTTGTCGCTTCGCCAGAATCCGAGTCACTCATTCTCGCTCCCCCTTAGTTAAGCGCGGCCAGCCCTTTCGATTTCAACGGAAGTTGTCGGCCTCGCGGTGAGGAGTGAGGCACCACGGGAGATTCCGGTTCCTGCTGTGTTCAGGGGAAATTGTCAGAGCGTGGGGCGGGGCCTATCTTCGCTCCATTTGCACAGTAACGCCCCTTCTTTTCCCGCCTTCCGCGCAGCAATGGCGGTTCAAATATACAGTTCAATAATCACAGTCATTTAATAGCACACAATACCCGTTGGGAAACGGGCCTGCTTGTATCCTGTTCGTGACGCCAAATTCTGACTCACCGCAGCCGGGGTCTTCACGTCTCGGGCGTTGCTTCTCCTGTCACGGTTCTGCGCCTGAGGCTGTGGGGCCCGGTGGTCCAGATCAAAAAGGGGTGATTGAACGGATAGGGGGTTAATTCTTACTTGTCGTGATGCCACCTGCGGGAATTCCGGTGACTTCACCGGCGCTGCTTGGGCCTCCGTGGGATGGACGGCAGCTAGATGGAATGCTCCCACAGGATGAGCGGGAGTCCCCGGGGCCAGGAGCTGCACTTGATGGATGATGGCAGCTTCATAGTACTGCGTGGTAGATCCAGGAATAATGCGCGGACACACACAAAGTCTTTTAGGTACCTTTACTGGTGGCAACAGGTACACTCGGATCGGGTGATGAGGTTGACACTCCTGGAGTTATCACAGCAAGCAGTGTGTAGGCTTCCTTCTCTATTGTTCTGGTGGGGTCGGGTGGATATGGAATCCTGCCAGACCGGGTTATACATTCTGTGGAACGTGGTTCACCTGGGTTAACTGCACTGAGGGCACTATAAAAGGGATTAAGTTGTACATCACCTCTTCCCTGGGCTCTCATCAGGTGGTGCTTCAGGTGTACAGGGGGCTAGACTCCCTGGTTGTGGTGCTGGTTTCTCTGTGGTGTACGTGGTAGTTCCCACAGTTCGGTCCCTGTAACCGGTTTGTTGGGAGAGTTAAGATAACTCTTTTGTCCCTGAGAGGTGCTTTCCTCCTGTCCTCTGACCCCAGTTGCAAGGGTCTCTCATTTGCTGGGTGTGCTGGTTTGGGCCTAGTAGCTCCAGTACCAGTGACTGCACACTTCCTGCAGCTCTCCTAGCGTCTGCACACTCTGCTGTTTCTCCCTCCAGGACCCTATTTATAGGGGAAACTGGCTTAAGGTAACCAGTGGAGCTCCCCCTAGAGGCCTGGGGTGAAACAGGGTGTCTAAGGTGTTGTTAGTGCTGTAAAAGGTGCTTTTATTTAGTGAGTGCTGCTTGCTGTTTCTACTCCATTTGTGTACCAAGGGTTCTGTGGTGCCCCAACCAGGGTGCCAGGGTGCCACACATTCACATGTTTATTATTAAATTCCCTGTTGGAAGAAGACAAGGTTTAGTACCATGATATCCAGTTGAAAATAATTGATTGCTCTCAGTCAGTGCAGGGGCTGGCTGGGGATTAAAACTCTGGGTGGCAGATTTACTTCGCCAGCCCTTAGGTGAGGACCGGGGGGGTGCTGTCAGAGATTCTCGGTGGTCCTGGGGGGGGGTGCTGTCACACTCACCACTCCATCTGTGCCGCAGGCCGCCGCGTCTCCTGTGCATTCACGTCGCCAGCCGCAAATCGCCGCCGGCCCATCTGTGGGGGGGGGCGGCCCTAGATGAGGGCTATACCACCAGCCCAAGGGGCACTTGCCCCCCTGCCACCTGGGCCAGTCCGCAATGTCTCAGTGGGAGAAACAAAATAGTAATCTTGTAGTTGTGATTCCTTTTAATGGCTAACAACAATAAAAAAACCTGATATCACAAAGCAGAACGTTTTCGAGACTTCTCATGTCTCTTCATCAGGCATGGTATGCCAAAATATTAGAAGAAACACAAATCTACTATATAATTGTCTAAGGGTTTTTTGAGTGTGTCTGTAACCGAAATCGCGAACCACACAGAGGGAGCTCATTGGCCAGCGCCGAAGGCGGCAGCCAATGAGCTCAGAGTATGCAAATAGCGCATGCTGAACATTCGAATTTAGCGCCAATTTGCAGCCCGGTGGAAGGTATGCACGGTCCGGCAAACGGTGGACCCAGCGCGTTTTTATGGTCACAATTTATATGGAGATATCTCAACCTGGTGTCCCCAGTATCCTGGAAAGGACTCACAGATCTTGTAGCGAGTCATAAATCCTTATACATGATTTTAACACGCTCGAACAGAGTTAAAGATTGGAATTAATTTCCATTCCCAGACCCTTCGATGTTTCTGTGATTTGAAATTGCTTTTTAATATGACAACTTTCATATTTTGCTCAGTAAATGAATTCACAAGTGCAATATATGGTCTGTTTAAGGGACCAATCTAAAACCCAAAAAAGAGAGAATATTTAACGTAGCAAAGATGTACCAGTCCCTGTTCTCTGATACAAATAGGATCACCACACATACCCATCCAGAAATTTGTTCAGTGAGGGTGCCCACAGATGAGATGATTGGTCATGAGTGGGCACCCTCATCGAACAAATTTCTGGAAGGGTAGAGGGTGTTCTCAAAATCCTGGTCAAAGAGACACCCAGCTACACTCAGGACACAACTGATCTACTGAATAAACTATCAGCAATAGGTCCTCTACCAGAGAGAACCATCCTCGCCGCCATGGATGTGGAATCTCTGAGCAGTTCATAATCACGCCCCAATGGGCATGATAAATAATCCTAGTCCTCCTCGTCCTGCTGTAGGGGCGTAATAGCTGGTGTGACGTTATTTGCGTCACATCCGGTCTTTGTGACGTCTGTACACCCTCTAGGTGTACGCCGATCTCACCATGCGCATTGCGCATGGGCGGCTTTAGATTTACACCTAAAGGGTGTACAGACGTCACAAAGACCGGATGTGACGCAAATAGCGTCACACCGGCAATTACGCCCCTACAGCAGGGCGAGTAGGACTAGGATTACTTATCACGCCCATCGGGGCGTGATAATGAGCAGCTTAGGAGGGCTTAGAGTCTCACAGGGGATGCCCTGTGAGATTTATTCAGAGCCAAGAAGTCGCACATATGTAAGTGCATAATGTTGATTTTTGCAATGTTACAGAACGCATTTTTTATAGAAAAGGACCACTAATAATGATCTGTCATATGGTGCAGGGACAGGTATTAATAGGGTTGGGGGTGATTTGGATGGGTCAGGTTCCCTTTAAGGTCTTTTATGTTTGTTCAGCCCTCCCCAATGGGAGAATTAAATTCCTGCTTCTGACATAGAGTACCGTTACAAGTCGCAACATTGCATGCAATTTCACTTGCAATTTGCTGTCCAGTCCTTTGGAAGTACACTGAGCTGTAGGCTGATTTTCTGCTAAGGGAAAAGAAATGAAAAAAAAGCTTTAAATCTGATTTTCTAGTCAGTGTGAAACGAGCTGAGTGTGACAGAGCAAGTGCGACAGAAGTAAGTGTGTGACTTGTGATTCAGTGACTTTGGATTAAGGGAGTTTGGAAGGGAGGACTTACTGAATTGCTGGTTGTATTTAATTAATACTTTGCATTTCTTTTTACTTATCATTTCTGTCTGGTGCAATCCCCATTAGGAAATGAGCTCCATGATTGGCAATGCCATCCAGTGTACATCTTGCCACATGTATGCATTCCTTGACCAGCCGGTCGAGGGTGCATACTGCTGTGTGAGATGTGAGTACGTTGTGCATTTTGACGCCCAGATACTGGATCTAAATGAACAACTGACAACGCTGAGATCCATAGACAATATGAAAGGAGTCTGCTGCTCACTGAACAGCTGCTCAATGGGATAGATGTGGGGGAGGATGGTAGTATGGAGCTGCAGGACCGTGAGGTAGCCAGCTGGGTGACAGTTAGAAGCGGGGTAGAGGGAAGGGTGCCAGGGAGGCTAGCCCTGATCTGGCACACCCCAATAAATTTGCTATGTTGGCAGATGAGGGGGGGGGGGGTGAGTTCAGGGATAGCACTGCTGCAGCAGGGCATGACCTCTGAAAGCCAGAGGAGTGTCTGTCCAGTAAGGGGGAAAACAGGAGAGAAGGGCAGGCCAGACAGGTGCTGGTAGTGGGGGACTCAATTATTAGGGGAATAGATAGGGCAATCTGTCACAAAGACAGGGATCGTCGAACAGTGTGCTGCCTACCTGGCGCTCGAGTCCGGCACATCGCTGACCGGGTTGACAGATTACTGGGAGGGACTGGTGAGGACCCAGCGGTCATGGTGCACATTGGCACACATGACAAAGTTAGAGGTAGGTGGAAGGTCCTTAAAGATGATTTCAGGGAATTAGGCTGCAAGCTTAAGGCAAGGACCTCCAAGGTAGTATTCTCTGAAATACTGCCTGTACCACGTGCCACACCAGAGAGGCAAAGGGAGATTAAGGAGATAAATAAGTGGCTCAGGAATTGGTGTAGGAAGGAGGGGTTTGGGTTCCTGGAGAACTGGGCCGACTTCTCTGTTGGTACAGGTTCTATGCTAGGGACGGGCTGCACCTCAATGGGGAGGGTGCAGTTGTGCTGGGGGAGAAAATGGCTAGAAGGTTGGAGGAGTGTTTAAACTAGGGATTGGGGGGAGGGTATTCATTGTATAGGAGGGGAAGATAGTGTAAATAGTAACCTGGGCACAAGTAATAAAATTGGGGGTGGCATGGGGGGTGGGGTTAGAACAGTCAATCTAGTAGGAAGGAATAGAGGTAAAGAGAGATGCATAAAGTGCATGTACACTAATGCCAGAAGCCTCACCAACAAAATGGAGGAATTAGAATTGATTTTGTTGGAAAATAATTATGACATGGTGGGGATTTCGGAGACTTGGCTGGACGAGAGCCATGACTGGGCTGTTAATTTACAGGGCTATTATCTGTTCAGAAATGACCGTACAAATAGACGAAGAGGAGGTGTATGTTTATACGTAAAATCTTCCTTAAAACCCATCCTGCGTGATAATATAGGTGAATCTAATGGAAATGTAGAGTCCCTGTGGGTGGAGATAAGGGGAGGGGGAAAAAATAATAAATTACTGATAGGGGTTTGTTAGAAGTCCCCAACAATAATGGAAGTGGAGGAAAATATCCTCATAAAGCAAATAGATGAAGCAGCGACTCAGGGAGAAGTCATTATTATGGGGGACTTCAACTACCCTGAAATACATTGGGGATCAGAAACCTGCATTCCAGCAAGGGTAATAAGTTTTTGACAACTATGAGAGACAATTACCTTTCACAACTGGTTCAGGACCCAACAAGAAGGGGGGCACTGCTGGGCCTAATATTAACCAACAGGCCGGACCGCATATCAAATATACGGGTTGGAGGTCACTTGGGTAATAGTGATCATAACTTAATAAGCTTTCAAGTATCCTTTACTAAGATGTGTAGTAGAGGGGCTACAAGGACACTAAACTTCAGGAATGCAAATTTCCAACGGTTGAGAGATGATCTTAGTGCAATAAACTGGGACGATGTCCTGAGACATAAAAGTACACAACACAAATGGGAGATGTTTATTAGCATCCTGAATAGGACCTGTGCACAATATATACCCTATGGGAATAAGCATGCTAGAAATAGGAGGAAACCACTATGGCTAAATAAAGCGGTAAGAGGTGCAATATGTGACAAAAAGAAAGCATTTAGGGAATTAAAGCAAGTAGGTAGTGATGAGGCATTAAATAAATACAGAAAATTAAATAACATTTGTAAAAAGCAAATCAAGGCAGCAAAGATTGAGACAGAGAGACTCATTGCCAGAGAAAGTAAAAAGAATCCCAAAATATTTTTTAACTACATAAATAGTAAGAAACTAAAAATATTGATGGTGTTGGCCCCTTTAAAAATAGTCTGGGTGAAATGGTGGATGAGGATGAGGAAAAAGCCAATATGCTAAATGACTTTTTTTCAACAGTATTTACACAAGAAAATCCCATGACAGACAATATGATCAGTGATAACAAAAATTCTCAATTAAATGTCACCTGCTTAACCCAAGAGGAAGTACGGTATCGTCTAAAAATCACTAAAATTGACAAATCCCCGGGCCCGGATGGGATACACCCCAGAGTGCTGCAGGAATTAAGTACTGTCATAGATAGACCATTATTTTTAATATTTAAAGATTCCATAATAACAGGGTCTGTACCACAGGACTGGCGTATAGCAAATGTGGTGCCAATATTCAAAAAGGGGACAAAAACTGAACTTGGAAATTATAGGCCAGTAAGCTTAACCTCTACTGTGGGTAAATTCCTAGAGGGTTTTCTAAGAGATGCTATACTGGAGTATCTGAAGAAAAATAACCTCATGACCCATTATCAACATGGTTTTACGAGGGACCGTTCCTGTCAAACTAATCTAATAAGCTTCTATGAAGAAGTAAGTTCTGGACTGGACCAAGGAAATGCAGTGGATGTGGTGTATATGGACTTTTCAAAAGCTTTTGATACGTTGCCACACAAAAGGTTGATACATAAATATGAGGGCAATGGGGATAGGGGAAAATATTTGTAAGTGGGTTAAGAACTGGCTTAGTGATAGGAAACAAAGGGTGGCTATTAATGGAACACACTCAGAATGGGTCACAGTTAACAGTGGAGTACCACAGGGGTCAGTGTTGGGCCCGCTTCTATTTAATATATTTATTAATGACCTTGTAGGGGGCATACAGAGTAGAATCTCAATATTTGCGGATGACACTAAACTCTGCAGGGTAATCAATACAGAGGAGATGTAAACTAGAAGCTTGGGCTGCTAAATGGCAAATGAGCTTTAATGGGGATAAATGTAAAGTCATGCACTTGGGCAGAGGAAACAAAAGGTATAATTATGTGCTTAATTGTAAAACACTGGGCAAAACTGTCACTGAAAAAGACCTGGGTGTATGGGTAGATGACAAACTCACATTTAGTGGCCAGTGTCAGGCAGCTGCTGCAAAGGCAAATAAAATAATGGGATGCATTAAAAGAGGCATAGATGCTCATCAGAAGAACATAATTTTACCTCTATACAAGTCACTAGTGCGACCACACTTAGAATACTGTGTACAATTCTGGTCTCCGGTGTATAAGAAAGACATAGCTGAACTAGAGCGGGTCCAGAGAAGAGCGACAAACGTCATTAGAGGACTAAGGGGTCTGCAATACCAAGACAGGTTATTAAACTTGGGGTTATTTAGCTTGGAAAAACGAAGGCTTAGGGGTGATCTTATAATAATGTATAAATATATGAGGGGACAGTACAGAGACCTTTCTAATGATCTCTTTACTCTTAGGCCTGAGACTGGGACAAGGGGGCATCCTCTACGTCTGGAGGAAAGAAGGTTTAATCATAATCACAGACGCGGATTCTTTACTGTAAGAGCAGTGAGACTATGGAACTCTCTGCCACATGATGTTGTAATGAATGAGTCACTACTAACATTTAAAAAGGGCCTGGATGCCTTTCTTGAAAACTATAATATTACCAGTTATACATACTAGATTCTTTGATAGGGCGTTGATCCAGAGAACTAGTCTGATTGCCGTACCTGGAGTCAGGAAGGAATTTTGTCCCCCAATGTGGAGCTTAGTGTTGCCACATGGGTTTTTTTTTGCCTTCCTCTGGATCAACATGTTAGGCTATGGGTTGAACTAGATGGACTTAAAGTCTTCCTTCAACCTTAAAAAACTATGTTACTATGTTATCATCTCCACTATCATCCCTATTCTGCAGCATCTATAGCATCCATCATAGACTTTAACTATCACTACCCCGGGGAACCAGGCTCTACCTGTGGAGAGCTGTTCTATCTCCAGCTGCCAAACATCATCCCCGGAGGTCTTGCAGCAGCGGTGGTCACCCTGACCACAAACCGTGGGTGGCGTCACAACAAACTCCCCTGTAAATATCCCCCCATTTACTTGCGGAACACGGTCCGGACCAGGACCTCCGTGACATCCCCAGCAGTACCCTGGTCCGGTACCGACTACCCCGTCCCAGTGGGCTCCACAAATGCAATATGATTCCTTTATATGCTGACTCTGTGCTGATGTGAAAGGAAGGCTAGGGTCACACTTGCGTTTGTAATCCAGTTACTGGATCCAGTTTTTCATCCTGAAAACCTGATCAGGTACCTGACCCATAGACTCCAATGTTTACAATTGTTTGCCAAAGTGCAATCTGTCTATTGGATCCAGTTTTTGAGAAGTCAGGTTTTAGTAGGGTCTGCAACATTTTTTGGCCTTTTAGCAAAACCTGATCATTTTTTTTTTTTTAACATGGGACCCTTGGGAACCTGATCCAGTTCCTGATGGTACATATAGGTACCTGATCCGCTAAAAATGCCTCCAAACAGACAAGGGGAAAAACTGGATCCAGTAATGCATCCAGTTACTGGATGCAGGCTCCCAAGTGTGACCCTAGCCGAAGTCTTAAAGACAAAGAAAATTATACTGAGCATTGGAACAGCACATGCAGTGGGCACAGTCACATCTGCAAATGAAAACTACATACTATTCCGTCACTAAAACTACTGTAATCCTCAACAATGCTAAGTGGAGTATTTTTACCCTGCTGGAAAATATAATAGTGTGACCTCTACTGCCATGTAATGCTGCACTGCCAAAATATGCAATAATGAAGGATTCAGAAAAGTGCTAATAATATATGGTGGCTGGTGGGGGCAGCACATGTGCTAAATAACAATGAGCAGCCAGTCACACACCGGTCATCCAAAGTTAATGCCACGTGCACACGCTGAGTATTTGATGAGTTTTTTACCTCAGGATTTGTAGCCAAAACCAGGAGTGGAGCAACCAGAGGAAAAGTCTAATAGAAACACATCACCACTTCTGTATTTAATTATCCACTCCTGGTTTTGGCTACAAATCCTGAGGTAAAAAACTCATAAAATCCTCAGCGTGTGCACATGGCCAAAATTAGCATGTATAGTGCACCGTGCTGGCTAACAGCCTAGTGTTCACACATGCACTTTTAGATCAGGTGGTGGACTTGCGAAGCCCTATGTAAGACCATATGCACACGCTGAGTATTTGAGTTTTTTACCTCAGGATTTGTAGCCAAAACCAGGAGTGGGTGATAAATACAGAAGTGGTGCAGGTGTTTCTATTAGACTTTTCCTCTGATTGTTCCAGTCCTGGTTTTGTCTACAAATCCTGAGGCAAAAAACTCATCAAATACTCAGCGTGTGCACGTGGCCTAAAAGAAACCAGAAGGACAGACAACTAAAGGTGAGGACCCAAACATTTTTTTATTTATAAATGCATCCTATGTACGTACATGTAATATGGCTACAAATCTCAACATGTTCTGTAGCCCTCTATTTACCTACCTTTCCCTGCTCTTCTGTACTCAGCTGATACTTGTATATATCTGCAACCTTCTGTGTTACTATAGTTCAAGCTTTTCACTCTTCCTGTGGTCATCTACCCAATACGCAGCTCTCAACACCGTCCACCTCCCTATGGCTTTTATGTCTCCTCCTCCTAATCCTTGGCAGCATCTATGACATTTTACTGCTTCTTCAGGAACTGCCACACTGTTCCCTGCAGTCATAGTATATGTGTATACATACATATACAGGGAGTCATTTAAGTATTAAACAAATCACCAATTTTCTAAGTAAAAGGTTGGTTACACCTGCATTTTTTTGTCTTGTGTTGTAATTAGGGATGAGCAAGTATACTTGTTACTATTCGCTACTCTCAGAATAGTACGATATTCGGGATACTTGTTTACTCGTTACCAGTGTGGCGCCCCGCAAAGCAGGCGACACACAGGGGTACTGCACCCATAAAAGCAGTGCAGATACCCCAGCTGCAAGTGGATTTCAGGCTGATGGGTGGAACCTACACACAAGCACCCCCACACTAGATCACATGGTGGGAGGTACCCGGGAGGGAACAAAACCACCACCAGGGATAGAAAGGAGGTCTTTGGCCGGAGGCCTTTCTGGCTTCAGGTCGTTGCCTCAACGTCTTTTGCCTCGAGCTCAGCTCAGCTAGGAGCCAGGCAGTCAGCCTGAGGGAGCAAGGAGGGTCTCTCGGGTGAGGGACCCGGGGAAGGACTAAAGGCAGATCCCAGGTGCAGACAGCCAGCCTGGGTGAAGAGAGGGACTTCAGAGAGTCCAACCCCGGCAGCTTATCGGGCACCGAAGCCCGCATCTGTGGGATCCTCCAAGGACCACAGAAAATCTGGCGATCTGAGGGGTATATATATATACTACTCAGACTCTTAAGCGACCAGGAGAGGATACCAGGTACTTGCTTTATGGTTCGGTGGTCGAACAGGCAGAGGGTAACCCGACGGGAGCGAGGAGAGTGAGAGACAGCAGGAGGCCAGATCCACTGTACGGGGTCAGACTTCACACAAACTACTGTCAAGCAGGGAAGAATTGAAAGAGAAAAGGCACACGCTGAGGGTTCCATCCAACTAACTGTGTTCCGCTTGCAGCCACCCATTAGCTACTTGTCTCTTAACATCTTACTGCACTGAACTGCAACCATTGCTGCTAAAGTTTCGGTAAAGTACCCGGAGTGAAGTGACTTCGACTCTGCTGCATCTTCTTTCTATGAACTTATTTCTTTCACAGGATTGCTGTCTCGGAGGTCCCAGTCCTGCCTACGGAGGACTACAACATCTCAGCCGCAATACCACCGCCCCCCGGAGGATTGTGGTGGCGCTGGTGCTGATCACAGGAACTGCAGATGGCGTCACGACAAAAACTTTGTAAATAATCCCTTGTACATAAATCCCCTTTTTAAAGAGAATAGTCCCCCGGGACACGGGATCAGGCGCGGCCGCCATTCCCCGTGACACAGTTAACACCTGCGGCCTGATACCCGAGTACCACACACCCTGGGGCAACACATCTGTTTCTGGCGTCACAAACAGGATATAGTGCCCGGTACCACCGGGTACTGTGCGCCTTGGACTTAAAATAAACCTTTTCCGCCATTACCATGTACTAAACACCATGTGCAGGCCAGGGGTGTGCCTCAGCCCCTAGAAGAAGGAGAGTCTAGACAGAGGCGCTAAAAAGTGTGGCCACCCCAATTGCCATCAATCAATCAGGGGGGCGACCCACAGGAAATTCCCAGGGAGTGTCTGCCCATAACAAGACAAACCAGAAAAGGACAGAAAAAACTAGGCTCCTTTTTACCCAGCAGCATGGCAGCACCCCGGTGGAGAGATATAGTGCGAGAGCTGGGCAGCAGACCCGCGCCGAGCAGGGCGATCCGGCAGCGGCGTCCCTCTTGACAATAGAGGGGGATGCTGACTACTGGCGGGATGCTTTCACCCGGCTCCACCAAGAGATGGAACAGACTCTGACTTGGGTGTGTCGGCGGTTGAGTGCCGAGTGGACATTTGAACTGTCCTCTAGGAGAACTACCCGCGAGGCACGGGAGGCAGCTGTGGCCGAACGAGCAGTTGAAGAATACCGCGCCTCCTTACCACCCGTACCACCACCCGTCCAGACCCGGGACACGGGGGTCCAGACTAAGCCCCCGACTCCACCACCGTCTCGGGCCAACAGTTGTCTCCGGCTGGAGGCAGCCCTGACATCCCCAATCGCACCAGATGTAGAGGTGGAAGAGGAGTACGATGACGATGATGGCACCGATGAGAAACCGGAGGGAGCTTCGGGGGAAGCACTCCAGATCGGCCTGGTGGACTGCATGGCAGCGGCACCAGCGAGGAGTTCCCGCCATTTTGAGCTCCGCGGAGACACGAGTAACACCACGACACTCAAGCAGCAGTTCGCCACCCCTGCAGTACCAGTCGCTGCAATGCACCCAGCCAGCCATGGATGAATGAGACCAGGTGGCGATCCAGAGGTAACTAGAGGATTGGCATCAGCGAGAGCAAGCTACAAGAAGGCACCACAAGGAAGCAAGAGCTCAGCCACCACTTCCACTAGAACTGTGTAAATCTGGGACAGTCATTTCCGTCTACCAGGAGGAAGAATGGGGTTTTCTAAGCGAGCCTGGACTATTTGACAATGTCTTCTTTTCCCGGCGAGATGTGGAGTCTTATCTACGAAAAGGGCATGCAAGGCGAGATCTGTACAGAGGTGAGCAGGTGACTTATGAACGCTACCCCGGCCCGTTAGGCTGGTTTGCCATCCGCATTGCCCGTTTTGCAGACAACCCTCATTAAACAGTAGACATTGCACTTGCAAGAGACTCCCATAGCGAGACATTGCCATGTATATAGCCCCCCGACCTTTCAAGCAACCATGCCCCTTTATTTTTCCCGTTTCCCTTTTGAAGAGTGTGTCCCCATTGTTTTATCTGAAGACTCAAAGACTCTGATTTGAACTTCTTTGTCCCTTTTTTGAATAATGTGTGCTGAGTGAGCAGTGGCCCAGCGGTGATAATACACACTGGACTGTGCTGGACTAGAGATTACCGCTAGTCCGAGGTAATAATGTGTGTATTTTATATGTGAAACGTTTGAAGTAATGATCCTCCCAGCAATGGGAAGAAACCTGAGCTTGCTTGTTGTAAATAGTTACCCGTTAATGTTGATGATTAATATATAAAAATGTTTTTCACTCCCCAGTAGACAAGTACTAATACTCGCGGACGAGTATATTCAATCATGGGGGTATGTGGCGCCCCGCAAAGCAGGCGACACTGGGGGGTACTGCACCCATAAAAGCGGTGCAGATATCCCAGCTGCAAGTGGATTTCAGGCTGATGGGTGGAACCTACACACAAGCACCCCCACACTAGATCACATGGTGTGAGGTACCTGGGAGGGAACAAAACCACCTGAAGGGGGAGAAAGGAGGTCTCTGACCGGAGGCCTTTCTGGCTTCAGGTCGTTGCCTCAACGTCTTTTGCCTCGAGCTCAGCTGAGATAGGAGCCAGGCAGTGAGCCTGAGGGAGCAAGGAGGGTCTTTCGGCTGAGGGACCCGGGAAGGACTAAAATCAGATCCCAGGTGCAGACAGCCAGCCTGGGGGAAGGGAGGGACTTCAGAGATTCCAACCCCGGCAGCTTACCGGGCACCGGAGCCTGCTCCTGTGCGATCCTCCAAGGACAACAGAAAATCCGGCGATCTGAGGGAGGAGGCCAGATCCACTGTACAGGGTCAGACTTCACACAGACTACTGGGAAGCAGGGAAGAATTGAAAGAGAAAAGGCACACACTGAAGGTTCCATCCAGCTACCTGTGTTCCGCTTGCAGCCACCCATTAGCTACTTGTCTCTTACTGCACTGAACCGTAACCATTGCTGCTAAAGTTCCAGTAAAGTACCCAGAGGGAAGTGACTTCGACTCTGCTGCATCTTCTTTCTATGAACTTATTCCTTTCACAGGATTGCTGCCCCAGAGGTCCCAGTCCTGCCTGTGGAAGACTACAACATCTCAGCCGCAATATCACTGACCTCCGGAGGACTGTGGCTGCGCTGGTGCTAATCACCAGGAACTGCAGGTGGCGTCACGACAACTAACTTTGTAAATAATCCCTTGTGTATAAATCCCCTTTTTAAAGAGAATAGTCCCCCGGGACACGGGATCAGGCACGGCCGCCATTCCCCGTGACACAGTTAACCCCCTGCGGCCTGATACCTGAGTACCCCACACCCTGGGGCGACACACCAGTAGCAAGTACAATGCAAGTCAATGGGAAATGCGAGTATTATTCTGCTGGACCCTGTAAAGGGGTCTGGGGTCTGAAAGAAAAGGCTGAAATGGATGCATGATTGTTTAAAAGCCAAGCAGTAAAAAGCTATTTTTTGAAAGAATAAAGGCCACGTCACACGCGTCAATCTTGTGAGCGATATCGCTTAAGCGATCTGCTTTTTTGATCGCTTAAGCGATATCGTTTGTCCGTCGCTGCGTGTAATCAAGCGATTTTACAATGTAAAATCGCTTGATTGTTTGATTGCAGATTTGTGAGCCGGAGCTCAAATCAAGCGATAATCGCTTGATCAATCTGCATCATCGTGGTGTGTGACACCACGATGAACGATCTCCCAGCGGCAGAGCCTATGCTGGGAGATGGTATCTATGGTAAACGTCGGGTTACTCAGCGCCGCGCGGCGCCTAGTAACCCGACGTTTACCATAGTTACCAGCGATCTCGCTGGTCCACATCGCTGGTGAGTCTGCCTGTGTGACAGCTCACCAGCGATGTGAGCGATATTGTTAGCGATCGCGCGTGCACGTGATCGCTAACAATATCGCTCATAAGATTGATGCGTGTGACGTGGCCTTAAGAGTATGCTCACTGAAGCGTGGTGCTCAAGGGGAAAAAAAGTCAAGAATATAGAATGATCCCTGGCACACACAAAAAAAAGGAGATGTAGACGTGATAAATGCAATTGATCCTTTATTTCATCATCAACTCCCGACAATCGTTTCAAACCTAAGTTTTTCATCAGGGGATAGATCTATAACAGTCACAAAAGACATGACAATCAGAATACATGATTAACGTAAAAGAAATCCATCAAAAATTACACATAAGATACAAAGCAAAATCTGTTCCTCAGTACAATGTGGGGAGACAACATATTGTCAGCATATTATAGTCATATGTCAATCAAGGGAGAACAAAAGAAAAAAAGGGAAAAGACTGTCTATTACCTCATGTTCAATGATACGGATCTAATGAGGTCACACAGATGATACAAGAAATGAAGAGTATGTCATTCATGGGAAATTGCTGCTAAAGAAATAAAAAAGCATCATTAAGTGCATGTTGAAATGCGGGTGACTAAAATTATAGCAAGGAAAAGAAAAATGAAAAGATATCAATACCTGGTTTATGAATATCAGTCTAAAGTGCACTAAATCAGAGGGGTAAATTCCCAAGGGATCAGTATCGGAATATGTTAGATGCCTACAGGGAATAGTGATCTAATGAGATAGTCATGTTTGTAATAATAATCAATGTGACTACAAATTAATTACCTGCAGTCACTCGCTGTCTAAGGACGGGTCCTAGTCAGAGTTTAGTCTGACCTACTTAGGGCCGCTTCACACTGCGGCATGATCCGGTCCGGTTCTGTCCGGGAGGACCCAGACAGCTACGGACCGGATCAGCACACAGGACTGGGGGGCTATTATGCCCTCCGGTCCTGTGTGCAGCGCACGCACCTGCAGCCTCTGACAGGTCAGGACCGCGGGCACCTGAAGCTATCCCCCTTCCATATTAGAAATATATCGTCGATATAAGACCGGTACATACACACATGTTGTTGAAATAATGGATGAGTGTAAACAAATGTTTTCTCAAAATGTGCCATAAATATGTTAGCGTAGGGGGGTGCGACGTTAGAACCCATCGCAGTCTCCCTACGCTGAACAAAGAAACGGTCACCAAACATGAAAAAGTTTTATTCTAAGACAATTTGAAGTGTGTCTAAACAGAACTTTTTCTAATCAACAGTGATACCATCATGTTTGTTCAAAAACCAGGCAACCGCATTGAGTCCTTGATAATGATTAATGCTTGTGTAAAGATTATTAACGTCCATGGTGGCAAGGACGTAACAGTCAGGGGATAAAGAGAGTGTTTTAAGTACGGACAGGAAATCATTAGTATCTTTTAAATATGATGGAATGGAGGGAACTAGCAATCTAAGGATCCTGTCTAGGGTAATAGCCAAAGGTAATAACACCGACTTAGTGCTAGCCACTATGGGTCACCCAGGTGGTGCTGTCAAGTTATTGTGAACCTTTGGGAGGGTATAAAATACTGGAATAATGGAATTCTTTTTGACCAGATAATCCGCTAGTGTACTATCAATGGAACTCAGTTGGAGGTGCTTATCAATGAGAGCTTTAATACGTCATTGAAGTTTAATGGTAGGGTCACGTGAGATGGCTAGATATGTGGAAGTATCAGACAACTGAGTATTAATTTCATCAATGTAATAAGATTTGTCCAGAACCACTACAGCACCACCTCTATCGGCAGGTTTTCTTATGATATTGGGGTTATTGTGAAGAGACCTAATGGCCTGTGATTCCAATTTACTTAGGTTGTGTTTTAAAGGGAAATCCTGATTATTTATGGAGGACTAGATGGCGGCCCGATTCTAAATAATCGGGTAGTCTAGAATCCATATATAGTTTATTTACTAATAGTTACGGGAGTGCGGTGAAATGAATTGTGTGTATACAGGCGGCTCTGTGGGTAGCACAGTATACGGTGGCTCAGTGGTTAGCAGTGAGTGCGGTGGCTCAGTGGTTAGCAGTGAGTGCGGTGGCTCAGTGGTTAGCAGTGAGTGCGGTGGCTCAGTGGTTAGCAGTGAGTGCGGTGGCTCAGTGGTTAGCAGTGAGTGCGGTGGCTCAGTGGTTAGCAGTGAGTGCGGTGAGATTGGTCAGCGCAGCGGCGTGGGCAGAGCGGTCAGCGCAGCGGTGTGGGCAGAGGACAGGGGGCAGAGGCGGCTGGGCAGAGGACAGGGGGCAGAGGACAGGGGCCAGAGGACAGGGGGCAGAGGACAGGGGGCAGAGGACAGGGGGCAGAGGACGCAGAGGACAGGGGCAGAGGACAGGGGGCAGAGGACGCAGAGGACAGGGGGCAGAGGACGCAGAGGACAGGGGGCAGAGGACACAGAGAGGGCAGAGGAGGTAGAGGACACAGAGGGGGCAGAAGACACAGAGGGGGCAGAGGAGGCAGAGGACACAGAGGGGGCAGAAGACACAGAGGGGGCAGAGGAGGCAGAGGACGCAGAGGGGGCAGAAGACACAGAGGGGGCAGAGGAGGCAGAGGACACAGAGGGGGCAGAAGACACAGAGGACACAGAGGGGGCAGAGGACAGGGGGCAGAGGACAGGGGGCAGAGGACAGGGGGCAGAGGACAGGGGGCAGAGGACACAGAGGGGGCAGAGGACACAGAGGGGGCAGAGGACACAGAGGGGGCAGAGGACACAGAGGGGGCAGAGGACACAGAGGGGGCAGAGGACACAGAGGGGGCAGAGGACAGGGGGCAGAGGACAGGGGGCAGAGGACACAGAGGGGGCAGAGGACAGGGGCAGAGGACAGGGGGCAGAGGACACAGAGGGGGCAGAGGACGCAGAGGACAGGGGGCAGAGGACAGGGGGCAGAGGACAGGGGGCAGAGGACACAGAGGGGGCAGAGGACGCAGAGGACAGGGGGCAGAGGACGCAGAAGACGCAGAGGACAGGGGGAAGAGGACACAGAGGGGGCAGAGGACGCAGAGGACACAGAGGGGGCAGAGGACGCAGAGGACACAGAGGGGGCAGAGGACGGGGGGCAGAGGACAGGGGGCAGAGGACAGGGGGCAGAGGACAGGGGGCAGAGGACAGGGGGCAGAGGACGCAGAGGACACAGAGGGGGCAGAGGACGCAGAGGACAGGGGGCAGAGGACACAGAGGGGGCAGAGGACAGGGGGCAGAGGACAGGGGGCAGAGGACACAGAGGGGGCAGAGGATGCAGAGGACAGGGGGCAGAGGACAGGGGGCAGAGGACAGGGGGCAGAGGACACAGAGGGGGCAGAGGACAGGGGGCAGAGGACACAGAGGGGGCAGAGGACAGGGGGCAGAGGACACAGAGGGGGCAGAGGACGCAGAGGACAGGGGGCAGAGGACAGGGGGCAGAGGACAGGGGGCAGAGGACAGGGGGCAGAGGACACAGGAGGAGGCAGAAGACGCAGAGGACATGGGGCAGAGGAGAGGGGGCAGAGGACACAGAGGGGGCAGAGGACGCAGAGGACAGGGGGCAGAGGACAGGGGGCAGAGGACACAGAGGGGGCAGAGGACGCAGAGGACAGGGGGCAGAGGACACAGAGGACGCAGAGGACAGGGGGCAGAGGACACAGAGGGGGCAGAGGACAGGGGGCAGAGGACACAGAGGGGGCAGAGGACAGGGGGCAGAGGACACAGAGGGGGCAGAGGACAGGGGGCAGAGGACACAGAGGGGGCAGAGGACAGGGGGCAGAGAGAGGACACGGGGCAGAGGACACAGAGGGGGCAGAGGACACAGAGGGGGCAGAGGACACAGAGAGGACAGGGGGCAGAGGACAGGGGGCAGAGGACAGGGGGCAGAATACGCAGAGGACCTGTTAATCCCTTGCAGCCCGGCTCTCACCTCTGCGTCCCCTCCCGGTGCTGCTGCCCCTCATGTCCCCGGTGCTGAGCGCGGTGTCCCCCGGTGTCAGCAGTGCGGAGCTGTGGAGAAGGCGGGCGTGGAGACTGCGCTGTGCAGCATGATCCCGGGTGTCAGCCGCCTCCTGTCAGTGCAGCTACCCCCCCGGGTGCCATGTGCTGCCGCTGCCACCTCCTCACTGCCCGGGCACCCGGGGAATGTGTGTGCGGAGAGCGGGGAGGAGCCGGCCGCACACACTGGAGGCTCGGCTGTAACCCCTGCACTGCCGGGCGCCTCCTCCTGACAGTGTACTGATGTGTGGAGCAGGGGCTGAGGACATGATACATGAGGGGCGGCTTCTGGGCAGACAGCAATGGCAGAGGGTGGAGGGGAGAGGCTGCAGGGCACACGGAACTTCCGAGGTCGGAACGTTTCTGTGCCGCTGCCTGTAGCAGGGGGCAGCCAGGCTACAGTGCACTGGATGAGCCTGGGCGACGACCATCACGGAAGTAGGCGTGGCCTTTTCCGGATGTGGCCTTCGGGTTTTATATATAAGATACCAGTCGAGCTGCATCACGAGAGACCAACTCAACATATGTTTCTACCGGATGGTAGGATCTGGGTGGCATAAATGTACTAGATGTCTTCAACCCTAAGGATTTGGACGAGAGGGTTGAGGACGGTAGTTGTGATGTTGTCTGCTCGGTCTCCATTCTCGGGGGAGTATCCCCTGAGAAATGTGCCTTGAGGCGAATTGACCTAAAGAACCTCCTGAGTTCCTGTTCCAAATTGAAGGAGCTAAAGGAGGGCGTTGGGCAAAATGATAGACCCTTTCCGCCAGGAAATCAGCTCTCAGCCTCCAAGCGCTGCCACCCCCATTCTTCCCCACATCTCCTCCGGCTCATTCTCCACATTTGACCCAGTCACAGAAGAAGAAGTCTCCAGGCTCCTTTCTTCCTCTCGTCCCACCACATGCACTACTGACCCTATTCCCTCACACCTGCTCCAGTCCCTCTCTCCAGTCGTCACCACTCATCTAACCAAAATCTTCAATCTCTCCCTCTCTTCTGGCATTTTCCCCTCCTCCTTCAAACACTCGATCATTACTCCATTACTAAAGAAAACCACTCTCGACCCAACTGCACAAATAACTACAGACCAGTCTCCAATCTCCCCTTCATCTCTAAACTCTTGGAGCGCCTGGTCTATTCCCGCCTCACCCGTTACCTCTCCGCTCACTCTCTTCTAGATCCATTACAGTCTGGTTTCCGCCCCCTTCACTCTACAGAAACTGCCCTCATCAAAGTGACCAATGACCTTCTGACAGCAAAACGTAATGGTGACCACTCTCTGCTTATTCTCCTTGATCTCTCTGCAGCTTTTGACACTGTCGACCATCAGCTCCTACTCTTTATGCTGCACTCCATTGGCATAAAGGACACTGCTCTCTCCTGGCTCTCCTCCTATCTTTCTGACCGCTCTTTCAGTGTATCTTTTGCTGGCTCCACTTCTTCCCCTCTTCCCCTCACTATTGGGGTCCCTCAGGGTTCAGTCCTTGGCCCTCTCCTCTTCTCTCTCTACACGGCCCCGATTGGACAGACCATCAGCAGATTTGGCTTTCAGTACCATCTTTATGCTGATGACACACAACTATACACTTCAGCCCCTGACCTTACCCCTGCGGTATTAAAGAACACCAATGACTGTCTAGCTGCAGTTTCCAATATCATGTCCACTCTCTATTTGAAATTAAACCTTTCCAAAACTGAACTTCTTCTGCTCCCCCCATCCACTAACCTCCCTAAATCGGACATCTCTCTCTCAGTATGCGGCACCACGATAACGCCTAGACAGCAGGCTCGTTGTCTGGGTGTTATGTTTGACACCGATCTCTCCTTCTCCTCCCACACGCAATCTCTCGTCCGCTCCTGTCGCTTACACCTGAAGAATATCTCTAGAGTCCGCCCCTTTCTCACCCTGGAAACAACAAAAACCCTCACCATTGCCCTAATCCATTCCCGCCTTGACTACTGCAATTCTCTATTAAGCGGCCTCCCCCTCACCAGACTTTCTCCTCTCCAGTCCATCCTTAATGCAGCAGCCAGGATCACCCATCTGGCCAACCGTTACTCAGATGCCTCTGCTCTGTGCCAGTCATTGCACTGGCTGCCTGTATACTACAGGATCAAATTCAAATTGCTTGTTCTCACCCACAAAGCTCTTCACAGAACAGCACCCCCCTATCTTTCCTCCCTCATCTCTGTCTATCACCCCACCCGCTCTCTACGTTCCTCAAATGACCTTCGACTAACATCTGCACTAATCCGATCCTCCCACTCCCGGCTCCAAGACTTTTCCAGAGCTGCACCAAACCTCTGGAATGCTTTACCCAAAGAAATCAGGACTATCCACAACTTGCATGGCTTCAGACGATCCCTCAAAACGCATCTTTTTAAGGCGGCCTATCATACTCCCTAATAGAAGTCCATTGTACTGTAGACAGTGAATGGGCTATCCCTCTGGACATTACTCTTCTACAAACTCCACCAAACCAAAAAGGTCTACACAGACTGTCTGATGACCATTCATGTAAGCTTAGCCCTATGCCCCACTTCCTCAAGATGCCTGGACCATCAGTGCAATAAGCCCCTGCACCTTGTGCAACCCCTATCCCATTTTAGATTGTAAGCTCTTTTGAGCAGGGTCACCTTCATTTCTTGCTTTATTTATTGTATTTTTTTTTTCTACATTGATTCTATGCCTATTGTTTTGTATCCAATTATTGTACTTTATTGGTTCTCTACTATAATTACTTACTGTATATTCTCTGTACTCTAACCCTACATTGTAAAGCGCTGCGGAATATGTTGGCGCTATATAAATAAAGCATTATTATTATTATTATTATTATTCTGGAGAAGTGCATGTTGTGTGGGTGATAAGGTGTATGTAGAAATGTTGTAAACAAGGTTGGGCCTACCTGTGCATGTGTCCTGACCCCATCTGGTTTGGGTTTTCCGCCTCTTCCCCCTCCGCGTTTCTCTTTTCTGGGACGTTGGCCTAAAAAATTAAGCGAACTATTGAAACCAAATTCACTGCCGCTACTCGGTGGACCATATGGAGCATTCGGTACTTGTGGCAAATCACCACAACGCCACCGGTACATCTGTTTGTTTTTGTAATCATCTTGGTCTCTAATGAATTTGGCCCTTTTACGGGCTTGCAAATTTTTTTTAAAGTCCGCAATTGCTGTAGTAGTCTTAGACTTAAGTTCAGTTAGCTCGGAGCTAGAGAAAGTCCCTGCCAATTATTCCTCTGTTGTCAAAATATTTTCTTCTAAGGTAGTTATTTCTTTACCAAGGCATTCGATGGTAAGAAGAATAATGTCCACTGAACACGAATAAGCAGTTAAAAGCTGGCCAGCTTTTTTAAACGATCAGCTGATGCAGGAGAGTGCAGGAAGAGTTTTCACAGGAGTGTGCAGGAAGGATTGTCACTCCTGTGTGCAGGGACTGTTATCATAGGACACCTAAAGCCGGGCGGTAAAAAGATGGCCGGCTTTTTTATACAATCAGCTAATGCATCAGCTGATCGTTTAAAAAAGCCGGCCGACTTTTTACCGCCAGGCTTTTAAACAATCAGCTGATGTGTGGCGCCCCTACGGACCAGTTGCCACAGTAATATTACCTCTTTCACCCGGAGGTGATATTATTGGAGGCAGGAGGAGGTCACCCCATCATGTAAACCCCACATGCATGCACAAGTCCTGATCCCTGACCAGAAGGGGGAGACCATAACTCCAGTTTGAGGATGGTGTGGCCTCATCCAGCTGGGGGGAGGGTTAGGAAGCAGAAGGGACGGAGTGTGAGAGAGGAAGGGAGAGGATGCAAGAGTGCTCTGGGATGGGAGAGCTGGAAAAGCTCACCCCAGAGTAGCGCTGCGGAGGACGCCAGAGTCATGAGTTATGTAGGAGCTACAGGCCCTGTGAGCCGAATCTGGAGGACAGGAGACTGCAAGTTTCCTGGCCGCACCTAGAGACCCGATGGCACACTAGCTTAACAAGAGCCCGGAGCTGCAATCACCATGGCAGTATCCATTACAGGTTCGTACTGTTTGCCATGTGGGAACTTACTACCAAAGAGAGAGAGAGAAGGGCCACAGAATAGCTTGCAGGCAGCTAGGACCCGAAATAGAGAAGTGCAACAGGCAGGTCTCCAAACCCACCTGGCAAGGTGGACTCTGACTGCGTCCAGGCTGACTGGACCTCTTGAACCTGGTGACCAGTGCCCTGGAGCCTACAACTTGTACATCAGTAAAGGTAAAGAGACTGAACTATACCCTGTGTCTGTTCGCTTTTTCTCCATTTCCCTGCACCACATCTGTAACCATCACCATCCAAATAAACTCCCATATACAGTCCTAGGGGCCCACTCCACATGTGGGGAGTGTTACCATCCAAGCTGCTGCAACATCCATCCCCTGGGGCCTACCTCAGCAGCGCTGGTCAATCCTCACCAGGTACCACAGGTGGCGTCCCGGAAGACATTGTAATCCCTCGTAAATACCCCTTAACTGGATGGTCAGGGCCACGGAGCTGGGCTACTATCATCAGGACTACCCCAAAACAACCGCTGGCCCAGCTACCGAGTACCCTGGCCATTGCAACTGCTCCAACTAGCGTCACAAACAGGATTTATGGACCCCATTAACCGAGTCCTGTGTGCCGCAAAGACTGTGTATAACTGTGCAAATCACCACCATTGCTGCACCACGCGGAGTTAATGATATATGGGGCGTGTCATCCTGGGCTGAGTTTCATAAAGAGCACTAACAGAACTCCTGCCCCGCGCTTTGACATTCGACGGTGGGAAGAGGGAAGCCCGAACTCCTATGTGAATGATCCACCCTGCCTGAAAAGCAGCTGCCTGTGAACCCAGTGAGTCCGGATGTACAGCGACCGGCTGGGTGAAGAACCTCAACTAGCAATAACCGAAATAGTACATCAGAACCTGGCAAGAGTTAACTAGGGGAGAAAGATACCTAACTCAAGCGAAGCTCCAGCAGCGGGTACTGCTGTGGCCCCCATAATGCCACTGTCTATGCCATAAATCCCAGGAGCTGCCTGGTTACCACAATACTCAGGGGAGTCACATACCCTTGGTGATTTCAAAGAGAGCCTGCTTAACATATACCCCTTGGACAAGGGGAAGAAGGTCAGCATTCTAATCGGTCAGTTCACTGGTGCCGCCCAGAGGGAATGATACAATTGATGCACCCCCAGGCTATGGGGCACTCGGGAACTGGGCCGGTGCTGTCTCTCTGGGATCACGGTAGCCGTGATCCGGTACCGTGGCCTGGAATCAGTACAAAAAGGGGTATTTACAAGGGATTTGTCGTGACGCCACCTCGGGTATGTGGTTAGTAGAACCACCACTGCCGTATTCCTGCTGAGGACGGTGACTTGGGGCAGCGTGGATAGTAAGCGCTCCTCGGGTAGGGCTGAGGGTCCCCAGGGCAGGTGTAGTGGTAATGGATGGGCCTGGTGAGGGATTGTGTTTGGTGCAGTTCACTTACTTTGCTGCAGCTCCTCCAGCCAGTGTGTGGAGAAAGCAGTCTCTGGCTCCTCAGGTGGGATTCTACTGTGGATTACAGGGCAACAGGTGCAATTAACAGGCAGACTCACTGTTGTAGCTTTCTCAGTCCCTTTTGCTAGAGCAGATGGTAAAAGCTGTCCACGGAGTCTGGAGAGCAACTTGCCGTTATTCTCACCTGGTCGGGTCTTTTGGCTCCCTTGCTGAGCTTGTAATTTGGCTCCTGCAGTTGCTTAAGCTAGGTTGCTGGCCCTGTCTCTTCCTGCGGGGTACCAGTATAACAGGTAACTCGAGTCCTTCACTTTCTCTACCTACTTCTGGGTGTCAGTGTTACTGAAATCTATGCGTTGTTGTGTCTCTGGTACAGTGTAGCTGGGGAATTTGGAATCCCCACTTTCTGGTATTGACTGCCGGGATGTGTAACCCTGCACAGTTTCAGACTCCAGAGTCCGTTCTATGCGCTTTTCCTCTGGGGTGAGCAGGAAGCTGCTCAGCCTCCAGGTGTGTTTCTTCCTTCTTTCCTCAGACCCTAGCCTTAGGCCTGGTGTTAGTCAGTGGACCTTGGGATGAGCTTAGCACTGCTCCTTTACACCCAGGTCTGCTTCACAGTCCTCCCAGGAACTGAACTGACTTCCTCCTTCCAGACCAGAATATATAGGGGAGCTCACCCTGAACCCGGGCTTGGTCTACCCCTTCTGGCCTGGAGATGTTGGTGTTGTGTGTGTTGCCTGATGAGAATACCCTTTGTTGCTCTCTGGTGACACCACTACCCGGGGCAGTGACGACACTGTGACACTTTGACCCTGGGGTGCCACATTTCCCCTAAGGCTAGGGTCACACATACCAGCTTTTTTTGCTTCAGGACTGTTTTTGGGTAAAATTTTTCTTTTTTTTTCTAAGTCCCAAAAACGCATCCGCTAACGCATGTGCGTTTTTCAAAAACGTATGCGTTTTTGTTCAGCATCCCAAAAAATGCTGCTAGCTGCATTTTTGGGGTGCTTTCAGAAAATGCATGCATTATTTTAACATGAGACCCTATGGGAAATGCATGCATTAACGCATATCCTTTTCTAAGAAAAAATCCAAAAATTCCCAAAAAACATCAAGGACCTCAGGGGACACTATTGGCACCCTAAATAAAACGGATGCGTTTTTCTAGGGCTTAAAAAAGCGCATGGGCATGTGTGACCCTAGCCGTAGTGAAAGACAGTACTCCGGGACTGTGGCAACTTTTCAACAAGGTAAACACGTTAAATTTTACAGAGTCTTAAAAGTAAAAAGTTACAAATACCAATAAAATTCAAAAAGAGTTCAGAAAGCAGTCTCTCCAGTGATGAGTCATTTTTCCACCAGGGGTGGTGAATATTATGTACAAGGAGTCTCTACCACAACCAGTCCAGTGGTATTTTATGGTCCATATTTAAATGAAGTTCAAGAATATTCAAAGAGTTCATACAGGAAAGTCTCTGTAGGAACTGGGCTTACGGTTGCAACGTTACACATATATAAACAAACAAGGTCCCTACTAGTGATTGGCAGTCCGGCTCTATTTCATGAGTCGACTCATTTGGCTCAGTTCACCAAAAAGAGCTGGCTCTTTTGGCTCAAAAATGGCTCTTTTTTAGAATAATCCTATGCTACAACCTGTCATGAATACAGAACCTCCCCTGTACAGTGAGAAACTCATTCTACACTGCATGTATCTAGTGAAGCAGTAAAGACTGTTTTTAGCATTATTGTTTCCTCAGATTGTCAGCTCTTCTGAACAGGGTCCTCGCTCCTCTTTTGTATTCTCAACTTTTATTGCTTTCTAGTATGTGGTGTTTTTTGTACTTGTCCTTTCTACATTAGAAAGTGCTTTGATATGTGTCGGTCCTACATAAGATTATAATTCTTAAAAATAAAGGTGTGTTGCAATTACTGTGCTATGTCACTATATGTGCAACATACACTGTACATACTGCACACAAACACAAAGTACACACATATATACACATTGTACACACATACTGTATACACATACATACACACATTGCACACACATACAGTATACACATATGTGGCGCCCCTGCGACCAGAGTGGCCACATAGGGAACTGAGCTAGGCAGAAAAGTAGGCAGTTTGTGCACTAAACACCCTCACAGCACACACACCCACAGGAGTCAGCAGCCAACCCGGAGCCCGGGACTCTAGGCGGGCAAGGGGTGGTGGGTTTAAAGGAAAGTGGGTGGGAAGTAGGTCAGGTGACAGACAGTACAAATAGAGGAAAAGAGGAGGAAAGAGTTAGTAGGTGTGAGATAGTGAGGGGGATCATATGCGAGAGCCGCTATGTGTCCCCCAGAATGTGCACTGTAACTTATTGAACCCGGTATGGAAGGTAGGATAGAGGGACGCTCCACTCCAGTCCGGGTCTTGTAGGTTTTCCCCGAGGGAGACACGGGGTTAAAAGCTAGGTTAGGAGACAGGGCGGGGTTCTCTGTGGAGAGCATCGGCCTGAGCTGAGGCAGAAGAGGCTTTGAGCGGTTAGGTCAAGAGTGTGAGAGGCCGTGTGCTAATACAACATGGCCTAACCCGGGAGCCTAGTGCGACCTAGACCGGAGAGAAATTCTAATCTGATGGGACCGAGTTACTGTACGGTGGAAGTATGTGTGACGCCCCACCATGTATGTGCCACAAAATGGGTACTACATCCATAAAAGCGGTGTAGTCAACCCACTGCAAGTGGATTTATGGATGGTAGGAGGAACTAAAACCCTCACCCCACACTAGTCCCATGGTGGGAGGTACCCCGGGAGGGTATATAGTAACCCCAGGGGGAGAAAGTGAGGTCTTTGCCAGAAGGTCTTTTGGACCGTACACTTTGGCCTCCCGGGGTTGGAGAGCTAGGAAAGTTCAGGCTGGGAACCTGAGGCATGAAAGACAAGGGAAACCGAAGAACAGATCCCAGAGAGAGGAAAGAAGGAAACAAGGGACTCAAGGAAGGAGTTCGCTCTAGGAAAGCAATCGGCCTGTAGAAAATCTGTAGACGGGGGTATATCCAGATACGACCCTGACTCCTAAAGCACCCATTAGAGGGGAATCAGACACCGTCGAACCAGCGGCCGTGATCATTAGAATGTTCGCCCGACAGGAGCAAGGGAGGTAAAGAAGAAACAGCAGGAGGTCAGACTTAATCTTCAAGAGGTCTGGCTTCACACCGCCACTGGGAGGCAAGGGAACAAGAGGAACAAGAAAGGCATATATGAGGGTTCCGTCTACTTACCATAAAATCTACTTGCAGCCACCCGTAACCATTTGTCTGATAACATCATACTGCACTGCGAACTGTAATGACTGCTGAGTTCCAGTAAAGTACGCGGTGAAGTGACTTCTCGACTTTGCTGCATCTTTCCTTGCATAAACTGATTCCTTCCACAGTATCGCTGCCCAGGTGGTCCAGTCTTGCCCCGGAGGACTACACCATCATTGCCGCAATACCATCGACTTCCGAAGGACTGTAGCAGCGCTGGTGACATCTCACCAGGTACTGCAGGTGGCGTCTCAACAAACGTGTAAATAATCCTTGTACATAATACCCCTTTTCAAGAGAATAGTCCCCAGGATACGGGATCAGGCGCGGCCGCCATTCCCCATGACAAAGTTAACCCCTCTGCCGCCTGATACCCGAGTACCCCATGCCCTGGGGCGACACATATGCATTGTACCCGGCTGCGTCCGGAACCCGGTGGCTTGTGCCACTTCTGTGCCTCATCAATAAATCGGGTACTGTATGAACTGATACCCGTGCTCGCTGCAGTTTGTCTTGCAATCCAGGCGCTACCACACATATGGTGGAGAATGTGGGCAACCTGAACTCCGGTATACTCCACGGACTGCCGGCCAAGCTACAGTTCAGGTCTGCCGCCAATATGGAGGAGCTCTTAAAGCAGTTGGTGCTTACCCAGCAGAGACAATAAGAGCAGTTTCAACAACAGCAGAAAACGAATGGACTGCTCCTACAGCAAAATATGGCACCGCGAGACCTGCCACCAGCGCCTTCCCCGGATTGGCGTAGGCCCGGGACTGGGTCCGATCGGCATTGAGAAAGCTGACTCAGGAGGACAACGTGGAAGCGTCCCACCGTCTTTGAGCGCACCGCGGAGCGGGAAGGTCTCCCAGCCGGCCAGTGGGCTGAAGTAGTGGCGCCATTCCTGATGGGCGATGCACAGAAGGCATACTCTGACCTCAGTTGGGAGGATGCGCAAGACTACGGGAAACTAAAAGGTGAGATCCTTGCTCGACTGGGGGTCAATACCTATGTGAGAGCCCAACGATTGTTTTCCTGGTCCTTTGTGGAATCCAAACCGGCTCGATCGCAGGCATATGACTTAATGCAGCTGGTAAAACAGTGGCTCCAGCCTGAGCTCTTGTCTCCGGCCAGATGGTGGAAAGGGTGATGATCAACCGGCTGGTTCGAACTCTGCCAGTTGCTATACAGCGTTGGGTGGGGCAAGGGGACCCGGGTACCCTAGACCAGATGGTTAGTCTGATTGAGAGGTATACAGTCACCCAGGAGTTCATACAGAACTCTGCCCCCTGCGTCTGTCCCGCCGGCCTCCGGAGCCGGGAACAGGTGCACATCCCTCTGCTGGGGACCATCCTACACAATCTCCCACTGAGGGGGTACTCCGGAGGGAGGCTGGCAGGAGACCAGGCTCCCCTCGATGGGGCTTCCGGACTGGCGGTGCCACTGCTAGGTGGTGCAGGCGATGCAAAGGGCCAGGTAATGTGATGGCCTATTGTCCTCTGACTATTGAACCCATGGACTGTGGGTTTACATGCCCGGTTACTATGTATGCCAAAACCGTGCTTGCCGCAGATGCGGTTGTTCCCACAATGGAACCCCAGCTGTGCCCGGTGCTCGTTAATGGACACAGAGCAGAGGCTCTCTTGGACTCCGGCAGTTTGGTTACTCTAGGCCCCTTTACACCTGGCGACATCGCCGCCGATTACATAGGCAACGGTGGGGCGTGGCCTATCTTGGCGACATCGCCCCTGCGTCGCCTAATGTAAAGGGGCGATGTCGGCGCCTCTGACAGCTCCCTGATGTGAAACCAGGCGGCCAATCTGTGGCGATGTGCACACATCGGCCCATGTAAACGGCCGTCGGCGAGCTGACAAGCGATGGGAGCCATAGGCTCCCATTGTGCTGCATCGCCACTGGGGTTTTGAGACACCTGGGCGGCGATGCCGCTGTCAGCTTGCCTGGCATCCCCGGAGGTTTCTCCCGTGTAAACAGGGGGCGGCAATGCTGGCGGGGCGCCAAAAACGTGCGCGTTCCCGCCCGTCGCCGCCGACATCTCCGCCGGCGTCGACAGGTGTAACGGCACCCTCTGGTTCATGGGTCATTACTTCCCGGGTTGGAACCCACTGGGGAAAGATCGGAGTCAGATGTATACACGGGGACCTCCGCGAGTATCCAACCGCGGAGGTTACTTTTTCCACTCTATGTGGGGAGGTAAACCATGTGGTCAGAGTGGTGAAGACTCTACCTTATGGGATTGTGCTGGGAAGAGATTTACCATTGTTTTGGTCCCTATGGGGTAGGAGGAGTAGCCCTCCGCAAACCCCATTGGATCCGGGTGCCGAACCCAATGATCCCGAGTCAGGAGTGCCTGCCGTAGGGGTCGCCAACCTAAGGATAGAGTGTCACCCCGATAGGTTCCCCCTAGAGGTATTGGCAGGAGAGGTCGAGGAGACCCAATCAATTCCAGAGCTGGAAGTGCCCAGGGGAGCGTTTGGGACAGCTCAGCTGCTTGATCCCACCCTGACCCGGGAACGAGAAAGGGTAATAGAAATAAATGGAGTGGCTCAGCAACCGGGGGCCGAGAATGTCTTTCCACGCATGGTGGTCGACCGAGAGTTGCTCTATAGGGTGGACAAAATCTGGGAGGAGGTCGTGGAGCAACTGGTAGTACCGCAGACCCACCGCCGGGCGGTCCTAGAGATGGCCCACTCCCACCTGCTGGGGGGCACCTGGGGACTAAAAATACGCAAGAGTGCATCTTGCGGCAATTCTTCTGGCCAGGAGTGTATGCGGATGTCCAGAGGTTCTGCGACTCCTGCCCGGAGTGTCAGTTGACCACACCCATCGCAACCTTCCAGAGTCCATCGGTACCTCTACCGGTTATAGAGGAGCCTTTTGAACGGATTGCCATGGATTTGGTAGGGCCCATAGTTAAATCGGCACGGGGCCACCAACACATCCTCGTGGTCACTGATTACGCCACCCGATACCCGGAGGCGATTCCGCTACGCCTCACAATGGCTAAGCTTATTGTCCGAGAGCTGTTCTCTATGTTCTAGTCACCTGGGGCTACCAGAGGGTTCTTGGACGTTGCCAAAGAGACATGGGAACAGGAACCCACTCCCTATAACAGTGTTATTGAGCATGTGGCTAATATGCAGGACCGGATCACCACGGTCATGCCTATCATAAAAGAGCACCTAATGGATGCCAAGGGAGCTCAAAGTCGCATATATAATAGGAGGGCCACCGTCAGGACCTTTGAAGTGGGGGATCGAGTGATGGTTTTAGAGCCCACTGCGGAGAGCAAACTCTTGGTTGGTGGCTGATGTTCAACCCACACATTTGAACAGAGGGGGGGAAGAAGTGTGAGACAGTGAGGGAGATCATATGCGAGGGCCGCTATGTGTCCCCAGAATGTGCACTGTCACGTATTGAACCCGGTATGGAAGGTAGGATAGAGGGACGCTCCACTCCAGTTTGGGTCTTGTAGGTTTTCCCCGGAGGGAGACACAGGGTTAAAAGCTAGGTTAGGAGACAGGGCGGGGTTCTCTGTGGAGAGCTTCGGCCTGAGATGAGGCAGAAGAGGCTGCTGAGCGGTCAGGTCAAGAGTGTGAGTGGCCGTGTGCTATTACAACACGGCCTAACCCGGGAGCCCAGTGCGACCTAGACCGGAGAGAACTTCTAATCTGAAGGGACTGAGTTACTGTTCGGTGGATGTATGCATTGTACCCGGCTGCGTCCCGGAAGCCCACGACTTGTGCCACTTCTGTGCCTCATCAATAAATCTGGGTGCTGTATGAACTGATACCGGGCTCACTGCCTTTTGTCTTGCAATCCCGGCGCTACTTCACATTGGCCAGAGTGAGCCAAGAGGTAAAGAACAGCAGATAGAAAGTGACACATCCAGGAGGGATAGGGCTCTCTGGAGACGCAGAATCCAAAGTGACACAGATCCATGGAGAGAAACCTCATTCATAGCCTGCAGCCCAAGGGAGAGTGAGGACAGAGACCGGACCGGTGCCACCGGGTCCGAGGACTACGGCAGCACCGACCAACTACTGGCAGGATAGATTCCCTGATTGCATCTGGAAGCCACACGGGTGGGAAAGAGCCAGTGATCCCTTGCAAGACAGGACACCTAAGCTAGGCTGAAACCAGAGTGTCGGCTCTGAGGGGGAATGCTGCTACACTCCGCTCCCCAGAAAAAATGGCGAGGAACAACGATTCCAGATCAGTGTTCCTACTACACGGATTGGAGGCTAAGCAACATTATAGGACCCGGCTTACCGCCCACCCACATAGGGGGAAGCTACATACAAGGGACCGAGTTGCCGTCATGTAATCCACACTGAAGAACAGAGAGTGAGAACAAGCCTGAAAGGTTAAACAGAGAGAGAGAGAGTGAGGGGTCACAGAGCGACAGCCTGGCTGCAGAGGGTTCAAAGTGTCTGGAGTAATTTGTGTTAAGAACTGAACTGCGTTGAGAACTGTACCGTGAACTGTTTGACTTGGAAGAACTTGCAAGTAAACCCGGTGAACCCTGCTTCAGTCTCCCGTGTATGATTCCAGGTATACAGAACTGTATCTTATCCTTTCACCCTGTCAGGAGCAGCCCGACCCGCAGCGGGCTCATCCATCTAGCTGCAGCCCATCCATCCCTCCATCCTCCTGGCAGAGCTACGCCGGGACACGGTCCGGACCAAGACGGCCGTGATATCCCCAGCAGTACCCCGGTTCGGTACCGAGTACCCTGTCCCAGTGGGCTCTACACATACATACACACATTGTACACACATACCGTACACACAGCAAAATATGGACGCATAGGATACTGAATAGCAAAATCAGTTTATTTTAACACAATTGTGCACTTCTAAATGGGGGCCCGATTCTAACGCATCGGGTATTCTAGAATATGTATGTAGTTGACATACTGTAACTGACAGAACTTGTTCAGTTAACGTGAGTGAACTGCATATATATATATATATATATATATATATATATATAATATATATAGCAGCGCTATGGTATATGGTGGTACATTACAGCACATGTATAGCAGCACTATAGTATATGGCGGTACATTACAGTACATGTATAGAAGCAATATGGTATATGGCGGTACATTACAGCACATGTATAGAAGCGCTATGGTATATGGTGATACATTACAGTAGATGTATAGCAGCACTATAGTATATGGCGGTACATTACAGTACATGTATAGCAGAAATATGGTATATGGCGGTACATTACAGCACATGTATAACAGCGCTATAGTATATGGTGGTACATTACAGTAGATGTATAGCAGCACTATAGTATATGGCGGTACATTACAGTACATGTATAGCAGCACTATAGTATATGGCGGTACATTATAGTACATGTATAGCAGCACTATAGTATATGGTGGTACATTATAGTCCATGTATAGCAGCACTATAGTATATGGCGGTACATCATAGTGCATGTATAGCAGCACTATAGTATATGGCGGTACATTACAGTACATGTATAGCAGCACTATAGTATATGGCGGTACATTACAGTAAATGTATAGCAGCACTATAGTATACGGCGGTACATTACAGCACATGTATAGCAGCACTATAGTATATGGCAGTACATTATACTACATGTATAGCAGCACTATAGTATATGGCGGTACATTACAGTAAATGTATAGCAGCGGTATAGTATATGGCGGTACATTACAGTAAATGTATAGCAGCACTATAGTATACGGCGGTACATTACAGCACATGTATAGCAGCACTATAGTATATGGCAGTACATTATACTACATGTATAGCAGCACTATAGTATATGGCGGTACATTACAGTAAATGTATAGCAGTGGTATAGTATATGGCGGTACATTACAGCACATGTATAGCAGCACTATAGTATATGGCAGTACATTACAGTACATGTATAGCAGTGTTATAGTATATGGTGGTACATTACAGTACATGTATAGCAGCACTATAGTATATGGCGGTATATTACAGTACATGTATAGCAGCACTATAGTATATAGCGGTACATTACAGCACATGTATAGCAGCGCTATGGTATATGGCGGTACATTACAGTACATGTATAGCAGCACTATGGTATATAGCGGCCCCCCTGCTCCTCCTGGCTCCTCCACAGTAAAAGTAAAAATTAAAAATCCTCAGTGAGGATACTCACATGTCCGCCGGTTGCTCCACCTCCGTCTTCTAGGTCCTAAAGGCCTTTAGGACCTGTCATTCCTGGGAAACCAATCAGCTGCCCCCCTGCTCAATCCTGCCGGGGGCAGGATTGAGCAGGGGGGGCAGGATGGTGACGGGGGGAGTGGGCAGGATGGAGCGAGCCGGGCAGCATGGAGCGAGCCGGGCAGCATGAAGCGAGCCGGCAGCATGGAGCGAGTCGAGCAGCATGGAGCGAGCGGGGCAGTATGGAGCGAGCGGGGCAGCATGGAGCGAGCGGGGGCAGGATGGAGCCGAGGGGGGGGCAGGATGGAGCCGGGGGGGGGGATGGAGGCAGGGGAGGCCAGGATGGAGGTGGGGGGGCAGGATGGAGCCGAGGGGGGCCAGGATGGAGGCGGGGGCAGGATGGAGGCTGGGGGGCAGGATGGATGTGGGGAAGCAGGATGGAGCCAGGGAAGCAGGATGGAGCTGGGGGGTGCAGGATGGAGCCAGGAGAGGGGCAGGATGGAGTGACCAGGGTGGGATGGAGCCGGGGGGGCAGGATGGTGGCAGGTGGGCAGGATGGAGCCAGCGGGGCAGGATGGAGCTGGGGGAGGGGCAGAATGGAGCTGGGGGGGCAGAATGGAGCCGGGGAGGGGTGGGCAGGATGGAGTCAGGGGGGAAGCAGTATGGAGCCAGGGGGTAGGGCAGGATGGAGCCGGGGAAAGGGCAGCATGGAGTCAGGGGGGAATGGCAGGATGGTGCCGGGGGAATGGGCAGGATGGAGCCGGGGGGGGCAGGATGGAGCCGGGGGGGGGCAGGATGGAGCCGAGGGGGAGCAGGATGGAGCCAGGGGGGGAAGGAGGGAGGCAGGGGGGGCCAGAATGGAGGTGAGGGGGCCAGGATGGAGGCTGGGGGGCAGGATGGATGTGGGGGAGCAGGATGGAGCCAGGGGAGCAGGATGGAGTTGGGGGGTGCAGGATAGAGCTGGGGGAGGGGCAGGATGGAGCGATCTGGGCAGGATGGAGCCGGGGGGGGCAGGATGGAGCCGGGGGGGCAGGATGGAGCCAGCGGGCAGAAAGGATCCGGCGGGGGGGGCAGAATGGAGCTGGCGGGGGGCCAGAAATGAGCCAGCGGGGGGGGCAGGATGGCGCCAGCGGGGGGACAAGATGGAGCCAGGAAGCAGGATGGAGCAGACGGGGTAGGATGGAGCCGGGGAGGAACAGGATGGAGCTGGGGGGGCAGGATGCAGCGATCAGGGCAGTATGGAGGCGGGGGGGGGGCAGGATGCAGCTGGGGGCCAGGATGAAGCCGGGGGGGCAGGATGGAGCCGGCGGGGGGGGGGGGGGGGCAGGATGGAGCCAGCAAGGGGGCAGGATGGAGCCGGGGGGGGCAGGATGGAGCAATGAGGGCAGGATGGAGCTGAGGGGGCAGGATGGAGCCGGCGGTGGGGTAGAATGGAGTACTCGGTATCCGGGAGCAGTAGCAGGTCGTGTCCTGCTAGGACCTTGCATGATGTCAGAATGACATCGGCGTTCGGCACTGTGATTGGCCCGCTCGCGGTCATGTGATATGTGACGCGCATATCACATGACCGCGAGCGGGCCAATCACAGCGCCGAATGCCGTTCTCATTCTGACATCATGCAAGGTCCTAGCAGGACAGCAGGTAGCCACAGACTTCTCTAATGCACAGCTGGGTTTCCACAGCAGGTACCTACTACATACAACACCTTCCACCCCTATGGTATATGGCGGTACATTACAGCACATACAGTATATAACAGCAGTATAGTATATGGCGGTACATTACAGTACATGTATAGCAGCGCTATGGTATATGGCGGTACATTACAGTACATGTATAGCAGCGCTATGGTATATGGTGGTACATTACAGTACATGTATAGCAGTGCTATGGTATATGGTGGTACATTATAATACATGTATAGCAGCACTATGGTATATGGCGGTACATTATAATACATGTATAGCAGCACTATGGTATATGGCGATACTCCGCTCCCCGCTCCTCCACAGTAAAAGTCAAAATAAAAAAAATCCTCAGTGAGAATTATTCATCTGTCCGCCAGCTCGCTCCACCTCCGTCTTCTAGGTCCTATAGGCCTTTAGCACCTGTCGTTGCCTGGAAACCGATCAGCTGATCAGTCACATGACCTCTAACTGCCAGGGGGGCAGGATGGAGCAGGGGGGCAGGATGGTGGGGGATGGGGACAGGATGGTGGCGGGGCAGGGGGGAGTGAGCAGGGCAGGGTGGAGCGAGTGGGGCAGGAAAGAGCTGGGGTGGCAGGATGGAGGCGGGGGTGGGGTGGAGGCGGGGGGCAGGATGGATGCGAGGGGGGCAGGATGGATGCGAGGGGGGCAGGATGGATGCAAGGGCGGCAGGATGGATGCAGGGCGGCAGGATGGTGGTGGGGCAGGATAGAGCGAGCGGGGCAGGATGGATGTTAGAGGGGCAGGATGGATGCGAGGGGGGCAGAATGGATGCGGGGGGACGGGATGGATGTGGGGGGCAGGATGGATGTGGGGGGGCAGGATGGATGCGGGGGAGCAGAGTGGATGCGGAGGGGCAGGATGGATGCGGGGGGGGCAGGATGGATTGGGGGCGCAGGATGGATGCAGTGGGGCAGGATGAATGCGGGGGGGCAGGACGGAATGAGCGGGGCAGGACGGAGCGAGCGGGGCAGAAAGGAGCAAGGGGGGCAGGATGGATGCGGGGTGGGGGACAGGATGGAGCCGGGGGGAGGGGCAGGATGGAGCCAGGGGGGTGGCAGGATGGAGGCAGGGGCAGGATGGTGGGGGATGGGGACAGGATGGTGGCAGGGGGGGAAGGATGGAGCGATCGGGGCAGGAGGGAGTGAGCAGGGCAGGGTGGAGCGAGTGGGGCAGGATGGAGCTGGGGTGGCAGGATGGAGGCGGGGGTAGAGTGGAGGCGGGGGGGCAGGATGGATGCGAGGGGGGCAGGATGGATGCGAGGGGGGCAGGATGGATGCAAGGGGGCAGGATGGATGCAGGGCGGCAGGATGGTGGTGGGGCAGGATAGAGCGAGCGGGGCAGGATGGATGTTAGAGGGGCAGGATGGATGCGAGGGGGGCAGAATGGATGCGGGGGGACGGGATGGATGTGGGGGGGCAGGATGGATGTGGGGGGGCAGGATGGATGCGGGGGAGCAGAATGGATGCAGAGGGGCAGGATGGATGCGGGGGGGCAGGATGGATTGGGGGCGCAGGATAGATGCAGTGGGGCAGGATGGATGCGGGGGGGGCAGGGCGGAGTGAGCGGGGCAGGACGGAGCGAGCGGGCAGAAAGGAGCAAGGGGGGACAGGATGGAGCTGGGGGGGCAGGATGGATGCGGGGTGGGGGACAGGATGGAGCCGGGGGGAGGGGCAGGATGGAGCCGGGGGGTGGCAGGATGGAGGCAGGGGCAGGATGGATGCAGGGGGGGCAGGATGGATGATGGGGGGCAGGACGGAGCGAGCGGGGCAGGACAGAGCGAGCGGGGCAGAAAGGAGCAAGGGGGGACAGGATGGAGCCAGGGGCGCAGGATGGATGCGGGGTGGGGGACAGGAGGGAGCCAGGGGGAGGGGCAGGATGGAGCTGGGGGGTGGCAGGATGGAGGCGGGGGCAGGATGGATGCAGGGGGGCAGGATGGATGCGGGGGGCAGGATGGTGGTGGGGGCAGGATAGAGCGAATGGGGCAGGATGGATGCGAGGGAGGCAGGATAGATGCAGGGGGGCAGGATAGATGCAGGGGGGCAGGATGGATGCGGGGGGCAGTATGGATGCGAGGGGGCAGTATGGATGCGAGGGGGCAGGATGGATGCGAGGGGGGCAGGATGGATGCAAGGGGGGCAGGATGGATGCAGCGCGGCAGGATGGTGGTGGGGCAGGATAGAGCGAGCGGGGCAGGATGGATGTTAGAGGGGCAGGATGGATGCGAGGGGGGCAGGATGGATGCGGGGGGGCAGGATGGATGTGAGGGTGCAGGATGGATGCGAGGGGTGCAGGATGGATGCGGGGGACAGGATGGATGCGAGGGGTGCAGGATGGATGCGGGGGGGCAGGATTGATGCGGGGGGCAGGACAGATGCGGGGGGCAGGATGGATGCGGGGGGCAGAATGGATGCGGGGGGGCCAGGATGGATGCGGGGGGGCAGGATGGATGCGGGGGGTGCAGGATGGATGCGGGGGGGCAGGATGGATGTGGGGGCAGGGACAGATTCGGGGGGCAGGATGGATGCAGGGGGGCAAGACGGAGCGAGTGGGGCAGGACAGAGCGAGCGGGGCAGGACGGAGCGAGCGGAGCAGGACAGAGCGAGCGTGGCAGAAAGGAGCGAGGGGGGGCAGGATGGAGCCGGGGGGGAGGATGGATGCAGGGTGGGAGGCAGGATGGAGCTGGGGGAAGGGGCAGGATGGAGCTGGGGGGTGGGCAGGTTGGAGCAGGGGGTGAGCAGGATGGAGCCTGGGGGGGGGGCAGGATGGAGCTGGGGAAGTGGGCAGGATGGCTGCGGGGTGGGGGGGGGCAGGATAGCACCAGGGGGGCAGGATGGCACCAGGGGGGCAGGATGGCACTCTGTTCTCACCCACAGCGTCGCACTGTGTACAGCGACATGTGATAGGGAGGGCTGTGTGATGTCACATCAGCCTGCCCTGTCACATGACCGCTGTACACGGAGAATACGGGTGAGACCAGCGGGAGGCATGGAGGCGAGGAGGGAGGAAGGGAGGCGAGGAGTGAGGCAGGGAGGCGAGGAGGGAGGCAGGAAGGCGAGGAAGCGAGGTGGGGGCGGCGGGTACCGGTGCCGGGGGTCGCCGCGGCCTGACATGTAGCCTGGCGACAGAGACGCTATGCGTTGCTGTCACCAGGTTACAGCTGCTGTATAATCTTCTCATTTTGAATGCGCTCGGCTTTTTGCATACGCGACGCTCATTGGTTGCCGCTGCTAGCTAGATTTCGGCATCAGACAGACACGATTAGGACACTGGACACTATGTGCTGTCTTCCTATTACACTGTCTCTAAATACAATTATTGAAGCTGCACTTATATCTCTTCACGTTTTGCCTAAAATCATATTACTTACCCAACAACAGCTCTATTCTCACCCCCTGTAGTGTTCCTCCTAAAGACTTTGAGAAGATGATCAATGATAATAAACAAGCTGAGTCCTCCTACACATCCCATATGCCAGATAAGGTCAGGGAAACTTAACCCATAAACATCATTCACTGGTGGTCTTGTACCCACTGCCCTAAGGAAGAAACAATGTGTATGTATAGCTTTAATTGGGAGAAGGTGCTTCAAGGCCATGGGTTTGTTTTACACTTCCAGTTTGCTCTCACTTATCTCCTGGCTGCTCCTCCCAGTCACAGTCTGGCTTAATAAAGCTGCCAGCAGAGAAAAAAAAACAAGGCTCTCTGGCTCGTTCTCTGTCAAGAGCTGGCTCTTATCAGCCACATGAAAGTCGGCTCAATGTGTCAGCTCGTTCGCGAACGACACATCATTAGTCCCTATGGGTGTCTCGGTTTAGGAGGCCTGGTCTGACTCTTACCACCCCCAGGCACTTTCTGTCCCTAACTTAATGTGCATGGGGGTTAATCCAGTTCCTCCACCCTTCTGTACATTATGTTTACCGGGTTCTAGTCACACTTCTTTACACTAAAACATATGTACATTACTTTATTCACATTTTAATCTTAATCTCTGTACCAAGCTGGGAGCTAACCTTGTGTACTGCTTAGTGACCTTCTTACTACAAGTGTACCGGGTGTACTCAGTGCTAGACTATGTGCAGAACTGTACATTTCAGATGTTTCTGCTTCTGATGGGGATGTGGATCTGACAGTAGGACTGGCAAGTTCACTGGGCTCAGGAATCAGTTCTTCTTGTTCTTCTTCTACGGGTTCTACTTCCAGTTCTTTCTGATGCTGGTAAAGTCTTCAAAAAGTCAATCACTATGTGGTTCATCTTCTCACATAAGCCATTTGTTTGAGGATGATAAGCTAGTGTGCGGATCTTCTTACATCCATACATGTTACAAAATTCTTGGAATATCTCTGCTTTAAAGGCTGGACCTTGATCTCCCAAGACCTGTTCAGGGTAACCATGTGGTCTGCAAAAGTATGTCTGGAACGCTTTAGCTGCTGTTCTTGCTGTGAGATCCTTCACGGGTACCACCATTAGGAAACGGGAATAGTGGTCCACAATGGTCAATGCATAGACGTAGCCGGATCTGCTTGGTGTTAATTTGACGTGGTCTAGGACTACTAACTCCAGGGGTTGCTTGGTGACTATGGACTGGAGTGGAGCTCTTTGACTTTCTTGATCCTTTCTCCGTATCTCTTCCAGCTCCTCTGGTTCCTCTTCCACGTCTCTTAGGTGTGGCATCCGGAATAAGGCATCTGCATTCCCATTTTTGCGGCCTGCTCTGTATTTGATGGTGAAATTGTAATTAGACAGCCGGGCTATCCATCTCTGCTTCAATGCACCTAATTTTGCTGAATCCAGTTGGCTTAACGGATTATTGTTCGTATAGATGGTAAAGCTTCCAGATAATGTTTGAAACGCTCCGTTACAGCCAGACTACTGCCAGTAGTTCTAACTTGAACGAACTGTATTTCTCCGGATTTCTTTCGGTAGGCTGGAGCTTTCTGATTGTAAAGGCGATGACTCTCTCTTTACCTTCTTGCACCTGAGACAACACTGCTCCCAGTCCCACGTTACTGGCATCCGTGTACAGAATAAAGGGTTGATGGTAATCAGGGTATGTCAGAATCTCTTCTCCCATCAGGGCAAACTTTAACTTCTTGAAGGACTCTTCCTTTTCATCACTCCACTGGAAGGGAGACTCCAGGCCAGAGACTTCTTAGACTGCCCCACCAAGATGCTTAGTAGAGTTGCTGCCAGCTTCGTATACCCTTTATTAAACCTTCTGTAGTAGCTGACCAGTCCCAGTAATTGCCTCACCTCTTTCCCGCGGGTGGGTCTTGGCTAATCCCTTATCACTGTAACCTTCTCGGGATCCGGTGCTACACCCTCTGAGCTTACAACATGGCCCAGGTACTGTACCTTTGGTTTGAGCAGGTGACATTTAAATGGCTTTATTTTCATACCGTACCTGGACAAGGCTTCAAACACTTCTGCCAGGTGTTGTAGATGCTCTTCATACGTCTTGGAGTAGACTATGACGTCATCCAGGTACAGGAGGACAGTTTCAAAGTTCTTGTTTCCTAGGCAGCACTTTATCAGTCTCTGGAATTAGGGATGGGCGAGTATACTCGCTACTATTCGGAACTCGCCGAATAGTAGCGGTATTCGTGTACTCGCTACTCGCCGAGTAAATTAGGATTACTCGGAGTAGCAAGTACCGAGTACTTTTGCAGTGTATCAATAGATACACTGCAAAAGTTCTGTAAAATAGAGAAAAAGTGGTTAAAAAATAAAAAAATCGGATACTCACCTTAACCGACGGCTGTATCGGGACCGGCCGATGCACATCTATTCATGGAAAAGGACCTTTCACTCTCTCAGCCAATCAGATGGCTGGGAGAGATCTGGCCAATCAGATGCTGCCACGTCACAATCACGTGATCGCTAGCAGCCACCTGATTGGCCAGATGGAAAGGTCCTCTCAGGTACACCGAAGACCTTTCCATCTGGCCAATCAGGTGGCCGCTAGCGATCACGTCATTGTGACGTGGCGGCATCTGATTGGCCAGATCTCTCCCAGCCATCTAATTGGCTGAGAGAGTGAAAGGTCCTTTTCCATGAATAGATGTGCATCGGCCGTACGGTTTAAGGTGAGTATCCGATTTTTTTATTTTTTAACCACTTTTTCTCTCTTTTACAGAACTTTTGCAGTGTATATATTGATACACTGCAAAAGTACTCGGAATCGCTATACTCGCAACGATTAGCGAGTACCGCTACCTACCCGTTGCGGGTATAGCGATTCCGAATAGTAAGGTACTCGCCCATCCCTATCTGGAATGTACCGGGCGCGTTGCAGAATCCAAACAGCATACAATTGAACTCGCAGAGACTCATTGGCGTGTTGAATGCTGTCTTCTCACGGACAGTCTCTACCACAGGAACTTGCCAATACCCACTAGTCAGATCTAAGGTGGAAAAGTAGTTAGCAGATTTTAATGCAGCTAATGATTCTTCTATTCTGGGAAATGGGTATGCATCCTTGTGTGTAATGCGGTTGATCTGCCTATAATCTACGCACTTTCTCATGGTCCCATCCTTCTTTTTCACTAGCACTAAAGGAGATACCCAGGGGCTACAACTGTCTCTTATTACCCTGCTTCCTTCATCTCTTTGAGCATGTGCTTTGCACATTGTTAGCGAGCAGGTGGTACGGGCCTATACCTCTTCTTTTATGGGTGGATGATCTCCTGTGGTTATGTTGTGTTCTACCCTTTTGATCTGCCCAAAGTCTAGAGGGTGTTTGCTGAAGATCTGCTCATACTCCCTTACTTCCTTATATACTCCATGCTTTTGATGGGAGGGTGTAGAACTTGTACCTACATGTAACTTTTGGCACCAATCCTCCAGCTTTCCCTCTGAGCCATTGCAATCCGCCTGGCTTGATGGGTTCAATGGTTTAACTGTGGTGATGGGTTGTTATCCACAGTGTATAATTTAGCTATGGTAGCATACTTTGGTAGGGTCACTTCATCTTCCCCACAATTTAAAAAGCGTATTGGCACTCTTCCCCTGTGTACCTCAACTACTCCTCTGGCCGCCAGGACAGTGGGCCTACTGTCTGAGTACACAGGTTCTACCAGAGGCTGATAATCTCGCCCCTTAAGGCCTATTGCGGCCTTACACCAGACAAACATTTCAGTTTTGGGAGGTATCACAATCGGTATCGGGTCACTTACCCTTGCACTACCAATTTCTCCTCCAGACAACTCTACCTGCTGTCTCATCATCAGAGCCTTTATTTCCTTCCGCAGGACTCCTTGTCCGGAATTGGCAGTGTGGCGCCCCGCAACGAGTGCGTCACAGGAGGGTATTGCAGCCATAAATGCAGCCGCAATATTCTCCGACCCAGCAGTCATTGGGTTAACTTAGAGATCCAAACCCTGCATGCATCACTTAACATAGAGGGCCAATCCAAGGTCCTGGTGGGCGGAGTGCAAGGTTAGTGTGTAGGAGAAGTACAGTTAGTCTAGAACAGAACTAGTCTGGGAGAGTCTAGACGAGAGACACAGACTTGAACTTGGAGTAGGAGCGGGGGCTCTGCACCTCGTGCAGCCCCCGGGCCGTCACCGGTCGGGTGTTCGCACCTGAGGCCTCAACAACCGGGATCAGGCATCACCAACCAAGGGTTCCAAAAGACCCCCTTGCCCAACTCACAGCCGGTTCACTGGTACCGAAGCTGGCAGTAGTTCACCTCTGCTACGCGAACCAGAAGCGTGGAGGAGCAGCTTCACAGGAGCACCCCACCACCTGCCAAATTCCAGTCGTCTAACCAGCGGTGTACCCACCGAGGGGCCAAGGCTCCCCAGAACATCCATAACGTACATCTTCAGATTACTTGGGAAAGTGTTTTGCGATCCGCGCTGCCAACTGACTCGCATCAAAGAAGACACTTGTAGATGAAGTGTGATCAAATCCTTCTTTTATTCACCATTCTTTATTGTATAACGTACATCTTGGATAGGGTTTGAAGCAGCCTCCCCGTACCCAACCTGGTATTCCTGGGCGACAATGGCAAATACTTAGCTAGAATGGAGGAACACTACGGATCTCTGAGGGACACCTATCACTGCTGAGTCCACCCGGTCCACTACCCGTTAACTGTATACCATGTACTGCCTGCTGGTTACAGTAAAGACCCGTTACAGAGACTTTCAGTGTCCGTGCTTCCTTATGATTGCATCCGTCTGCACACAAGGTAACCGCAGCTGCCGCACAACATCTTGAGCAGCTCCAGCCTCCGGGGATCACCGCTCAGCCTGTGGGGAGTGTTCCATCTTGCTGCTATCCATCCCCCGGAGGTTCCGCAGCATCGGTAGGACTTACCGAAACTACTCATAGGTGGCGTCACGAATAAATTAACCCCTTTAATCTGTTCCTACAAGACGTCTTCAGCTTTTGATCTGCACTCAACCGGGCCTGACTACCGGCAGGCATGGCCCACCCGTGACATGGAGGAAGGAGCTACAGCCTGTCTAAACCGGAGTCCACGGGCCTGTGGTGAGTCAGCAGTATCGGCCATCTGCTGTAAAACAACAATAATTTCTGCAAGACAAATTTCCATTACATTCATTCCTAGCAGAATAGTTGGATCACGTTCATGCCGATCTACATCAACAATTATAACACCTTGATCTTATAATTCTACTCTCCCAATTTTAATGGTCATTTCTTTAAACCCAATCTGTGGTACTAATTACCATAGCTAGCCCATATATTAAAGTCATCATTTGGACCACGCGTAATGTCCGAATCAGCCCAGTACCATTTAAAAAGGATATAAGGTATGGGGGAGATCTGCGAGCCGGTGTCCAGTTCAGGGGAATGCCGTCCAGCACGACAGGTATAATCAGACATCCTCCCACGTACCTGTCCCGCCAGCTTGGTGAACCTTGTGAGTTCTTTCCTGGGGAGCGGCCCACTTCCCCAGGCAAGCCCCATTTAAAGCACACTCCATGGCAAAGTGACCTGCTTCTCCGCAGCGGCGACAAATGGGCTGTCCATCCGGTGGTAGCGGTCGCTTTGTCGTCCTCTGGTCACTGGGTACCTCCTGGGTCTCATCCATGGGACATCCTCCTTGCTCGTAGCCAGCTCGATCTTCCCCACGGGCTTGGATCCACGCAGCTCCTGCATAGCCTTGGCCATCTAGCTACAGTTTTGGTTAGGGCTTCAATCTTTTGCTGGAGGGCCTTATTAGTGATGGGTTCCTGAGGTTTTGCACTAGCCCCTGACATGGGTGATGGATTTTGCACTGTAGCCAAGCATTGGACAGAGTCTGAATCATGAGGCTCTTCTGCCTGCAGTATGCAGATTGCCCTCTCTTTAAACTGCACAAAGTTCAAGTCTGGGTTCTGTATAGCCATCATCCGCAGCCGTCCTCTATGAGGAGGGAATAACAGTCCATCAACAAACTGGTCAATTAGGAATGTATCTTCCCCTTGTGCCAAGGCGGGTTCTACCTGTTTGAGTACCCTGAGTGCCACCTGTAGATTTAAGGCAAAGTCTCTCACACTCTCTTGTGGTTTCTGCCAGCACCCAAAGAATCTCATCTTTGCTCTGACATCTACACTGGTCTCAAAGGTAGCTTTCAGCCTGGCCATTACATGTTCCACAGTGTCTTTTTCATCATCCAACCAGGATTTTATCTCCCGCTGTGCATGACCAGTTAACTGTCCCATTAGTATGCTGACATGCTGGCTCTCTGTCAGGGGGTATATACTATAATAGCTGTCCAGCTTTTCTTTAAAGTCAGTGAGGGTATTGGGCTCATCTGAGTATTGTGGCAGCCACGTCGCTGCCGGGATGTACGGCATCAGGAACGGCATGATCGGTGACATCCATCCCTTGCGCTGCAGCACCACCGGGTGCTCCATCCAATCGCGGTGCAGGATCTGCAGACTGAGACATCTTTCCACCCCTTTAGTTAATCGTGACCCTTCCGGTCTTCTGCTTCCGTTGGGGTGTACAATTATAGTTCCGCTGGTGCAGCAGGGTTTTGAGTCCCCTCCAGATGTCATCAGAGCACAGGCCTCGATTCGCGCTCTCTGGAGGGTGCTGCACATGATGACACGCCCCTTTTCTTCCCATGTGCCGTTCGGTGGTGACAGTCCCAAAACACGTATTTCACACAGTTCACGGCACACAGTACCCGGTTTAACAGACATGGTATCCTGTTCGTGATGCCAGAAAACTGATGCACCCCCAGGCTATGGGGTACTCGGAAACTGGGCTGGTGCTGTCTATCTGGGATCACGGTAGTCACGACCCGGTCCCGTGGCCTGGGATCAGTCCAAAAAGGGTTATTTACAAGGGATTTGTCATGACGCCACCCAGAGTATGTGGTTAGTAGAACCACCGCTGCCGTATCCCTGCTGGGGATGGTGACTTGGGGCAGCATGGATTGTAAGCCCTCTCGGGGAGGGCTGAGGGTCCCCAGGGCAGGTGCAGTGGTAATGGTACCTCCTTTCCTCAGACGGTAGCCTTAGGGCTGGTGTTAGTCAGTGGACATTGGAATGAGCTTACCACAGCTCCTTTACACCCAGGCCTGCTTCACAGTCCTTCCAGGAACTGAACCGACATCCTCCTTCCTAGACCAGAATATATGGGGGAAGCTCATCCTGAACCCAGGCTTGGTCTCCCCCTTCTGTCCTGGAGGTGTTGGTATTGTGTGTGTGTGTTGCTTGATGAGAATACCCTTTGTTGCTCTCTGGTGACACCACTACGCGACAGCAGTGATGACACTGTGACACTTTGACCCTGGGATGCCATACAATCACAACAGATATAACATCAGCTCACCAGTTGCTAGTAAGAAGGATGTAATAGGGTATGTTGCATGGACTACTCCAAGACTGCCTCACAAAAAAAAAGGGAAGTCCAGAACCGTAATGTGCGAAGAGGTCAGAGGATATATTGGGCAATGCAGAAAAGGAGAGGGGAGGGAGCAGCACTAAAAGGATCAACCAATACCACGCTGTAAAGAAATTTTAAAACAAGTCCCCCATTTTATATTTATATTTTGATATTTGCATGGTGTGATTTGTTTGAATTAATTGAAATTATTAAATAAAACTTTTTTTATACCATTACAGGGAACATGAATCATTCATAGGTATAAGGTTGTGCTGAGTCCCATTGATATCATTTATTATGAACATTGCCCAATATATCTATTAATGAGAGAAAAAGAAGCGTGTAAAAATGGATTAGGATCAAGCCAATGCTATAAGTGAAAAAGTTTTTTATTTAAACAAGGTGTATATAAGTTGCACGATAACAATATAAGGAGATTTCATTTGTATGCTTTTTCCACATTGAAGTTTGCAATTTTTTCCTCCTCTAACTGAATTTATTGTCCAAACTGTGACAAATGACTCACGAGTGAGCACTTGGCTATGTATACATTGTTATATGATTCTTATACAGTGTTCATGTATATCTTGGCAGCTGTTGGGTTATTGGATTTTTGTCATGCAGGTTTCTGCATTTTAATTGTTTTTATATTGTTGTCGTGCAACTTATATACACCTTGTTTAAATAAAAAACTTTTTCACTTATAACATTGGCTTGATCCCAATCCATTTTTACACGCTTCTTTTTCTCTCATTAATACGTGTTTCCCAGCGTGGGATTGGTTGATCCATTTAGGGCTGCTCACACCCCTCTCCTTTTCTGCATAACTTTTTGGCAAATTATCCTTGCTGTTCTGGGAGGTGTTCACATTTGATTTGCCTATTTATGGTAGCCAGGCCTTGACTGGTCAGGGTTTTGACATGGACTTGGAAAGCAGGGAGGCTTCCTGGAAAGGACAGTATGGCAACCTATTTGATGAAGGGGATGATGTCCCAATTAATGAGTCTTTTGAGTTTATCTGCTCTGTATTGATACGGTTACATAAATCTGTGACTAGGATATGGTGGAATATAGCGAGTCTGGAGGAGTATCTGAAAATGGGCATTGCTCCAAAAGGGCTTAGGGTACAAATCTTCCCTGCTTGGGAACCTGATGCTGCATTCAAGAAAATTTGGGAGTCTGGCTTATCCAAGTGTTCTGTTGTTATTATGAATATGTTACTTGATTTCGATAGAAAACTTTTGGGTAATACTAAAAGTGAGATCAGAGCTTTGGAGGAGAAATTGAAAGAATTTGATCATCAGAAACAAGTGATTCCTTTTCGTAATCAACTTAAGGAGTTGATTGATGAATTTGAAAGAGAGATAAAAAATTACAAACGCCAAAAATTATTAAGAGATAAGAAAGATCTAGAGGAAAATAAACTGTCTAAAGGGTCCCATAGGAATAACAACAGACCCAGAAAACCTCCTAAGAAGCCATGGAATCAAAAAATCCTTCTAAATCGGGACAACCGGAAAAACCTAGACAGGGTAAGGATAAGGATAAAAACACAGCTCCCAGGGTACTTACATCACCTGTTTCAGGGGATGATTTTTTATCAGAAGAAGAAAGCGACCTAGAAAACCCACTAGAAGGGGGAGGAACAAATCTAAATCTAAACCTGAGTCCGCCCAGCCTCAGAAATCGCAATCCACGCACGGGACGATGGTCACCGTTATAGCCACAGAATCCGGAACAAGGGAGAAAACGTTTTTGATGGAACAGGATGCCTTTCTTGAAATCTATACTATTACCAGTTATATATACTAGATCCTTTGATAGGGCGTTGATCCAGGGAATTAGTCTGATTGCCATATCTGGACTCAGGAAGGAATTTTTTCCGCCAATGTGGAGCTAGTGTTGCCACATGGTTTTTTTTTGCCTTCCTCTGGATCAACATGTTAGGCTATGGGTTGAACTAGATATACTTCTATGCACCGGCCGGGCGGCACATCCGGCACGGGGCATTATGGGGCCGATCACGTGATCGGCCCCAGTGCATTATGGGCTTGATCACGTGATCGGCCCGGCTTCAATAAGCGCATTGCGCATGCGTGGACCCGGGCCGATCACGTGATCAAGCCCATAATGCACTAGGGCCAATCACGTGACCGGCCCCATAATGCACCGCGCCGGATGTGACGCCCGGCCGGTGCATAGAAGTACACAGAGGGCGGGAGATTCCAAATACAGGGGGCAGAGAGGGCACAGAATAATGCCGCCCAGCGGGGCGTGCATTACACCACACAGGAGTGGTGAATTGAGCGTGGGCACGCCTACCCAGTCCCCCAACCACGGGGACTGCAGTAAGTTTATACTTCTTTTACACGTTTAATAGGGACACTTTAGATAAGAAAGGGATAGATAGGGAGCTGCTAGGAAGGTGTAGGGACAGCTAGAGATAGTGTATGGACTTAAAATCAGGTGACAGGTTCCCTTTAAAGTCTTCCTTTAACCTTAAAAACTATGTTACTGTTACAATGTAGGATAACAGCAGTGTCGGAGGTAATGTCCAAGTCATTAATCTATGATCCTATTGTCTCTCCAAGCCTGAAGTTGATTTACTCTCACATGGTCTCTCTTTTTCACCAACAAATATGTTTGACAAGTTTGTACTTACAAAGGATTTATATTCTCTTCTGTAGGCAGGTGGTTTTTACATTTCTTTACCACCACCTGTAATTACTTGACAATTTCCCTACCCAAGATCGAGCGGTTCTACAAGATCTTCTAGATTTGGTTCAGGATGGGTCTGAAGACACAGGCACAGGTAAGTAAGCCAAATTCCCACATCGATTACCCTCACAGGCAACTCCCCCTTTGCTGTTTGCCCTGCAGTACAGATATTTTTTGACATGACCAGTAGAGACATAAGAGATCTTAGAATAACAACTTGTCCTCGTTATAATTTGTCTGCGAGGGAAAGAAAACCACTTGATGGCTTAAAGAGAAATCCCTCAATTATTATTAAATATTATTATTTGTGGCCTGAAGAAATGTATTTGCAGGAGGCGCATAAACAGCTTCATTAACCTCTCCTGCTATCAACTGTTACCTTCAGACCCTACTGGAGTCTTCAAGAAAAAATTTGAATCACTAGTGTGGAGAGCTTATGAAATGGAAATTGTTAACAAAAATGAAAAGGACTATTTGTTGGTAAAATACCCAAAAACTCCAACATTTTATTTGTTACCAAAAGTCCACAAATCACTGATTAGACCGCCAGGGAGACCCATAGTGTCTGGATTAGGGGGGCTTTTTGAACATGCCTGCTCTTATATTGATTATTATTTGCAGCCATTGGTGTTCTCCCTGAATTCGTATATTCGTGATTCATCACATCTAATTGGACTTCTTAAAGGAGTTGACCTGCCTGAGCATACGCTTTTGGTAACCGTGGACGTGGAGAGCCTCTACACCAGCATATATCATCATCTTGGCTTACAGGTGATCTCCTTTTTCTTTGATGGGCAGAGTTCAGGCAATCGACAACATGACTCATTTCTTTTGGATCTCTTGCGAACAATATTGGAAAACAACTATTTCCTCTTTGACAGAGTTTACTACAGACAGGTAACCGGTACTGCCATGGGGGCAAAATGTGCCCCATCTTATGCTAATTTATTTTTAGGGTGGTGGGAAGTGACCTTTGTCCACACCCTATCAGCATTTGGGAGCAAAGTCCTACGTTGGTATCAATTTATTGACGATATTTTGTTTCTGTGGACAGGAACCAGGGAGGAGGAGTGCTTAGAATTCGTTAGGATCCTTAATAATAACGACTGGAACATCAAGTTGTCTTTTAACATCCATCTGAGTTTGTTGATTTCCTGGACTTAAAGATAATCAAGAGAGAAGCTAAGATCCTGACTGCATTGCATAGAAAACCTACAGCTACCAATAGTGTTTTACACTATGGTAGCTTTCATCCCACCCACATGCGTAATGCTATACCAAAGGGTCAATTCTATAGATTGAGACGTAATTGTAGTGAAGAAACAACATTCTTGAGGAAGGCAAAGGATATGACAGCTAGATTTAGAGAGAGAGGTTACCCATAGAAAATTGTGTCTAAGGCCTTTGAAGCCTCTAGATTACAGAAAAGACAAGACTTATTGAGAATAAGAGTGAAGCCACAAATGAAAAATGTCAATCTTATTACTTCCTACCATGACTGCTGGAATGACGTCCACAGGATTGTCAGAAAGAACTGGAGCATTTTGCGAAGCGATTCGAGACTACTTCTGTTCCTGAGTGAGAATCCCTCAATAATTGCGAGAAGAGTGCGGGATCTAAGGTTTAACCTATCTGAGATTCACTTTAGAAGACCGACAAAATGCTTGGGACGTGGCACAAGAACCATTGGTACGTATCCTTGTGGTGACTGTACAATATGCCCACACATGGTGTGGGACGAAATTGAGTTATCTATTTTTCCGCATAAGATGAAGACCAGCTTCTATGCAAATTGTCGCTCACGCAATGTTTTTTTTTTTAAAACCAATAAGTTTTTATTAGGGTTTTTAAAACAGGGGTACAGACATGGGAAAATTCCCAAGAGGTTACATACAATCAACAGATAGACATAAGAACAAAGGCAATAAATGGGGGGGGGGGGGGAGTGTGTGCAGCGGTACAACAGTGAGATACCAAGATCAGAAACACTATAATCAGTATTGTCAGGAGGGTGGTGAGGGGACAATGTTATGAGCAGAGGACGACCAAGGGTCCCACCAGTTCAGAACTCTTCGCTTGCGGTGCAGTGAATGTGCTAGGTAAAGTTCATGGGCATAATACGAATTCAGTCTCGCGACCAGCTCTGAGAACGACGGGAGGGTGGCAGATCTCCAATGAGCGGCGACCGTGAGTCGAGCAGCGATTAAAACATTTGTCACAATTGGTCTCAGAGGCGTGGGAAAAAGGTTGAGATCGATGCCTAGGAGTGCTAGTGGAGCTGAAAGGTCAATGGGAAGTCCTGTTAGAGAGCGCAATAAGTCCGTAACTGAACGCCAAAAGGGCGCTATGAGGGAGCAAGACCACCATATGTGAGGTTCAGATCCTTCGACAGAGCAGCCTCTCCAGCAATAAGGGGATGGAGACGGACGGACTTTGTGAAATTTGGCAATACGGGAGGGGGTTAGGTACCAGTGAAACATCAATTTTTTTGCCTGCTCTAAGTGATTAATGCAGCTGGAATACTTCGCAGCATGACCCGAGGCCGCGTACCATTGGTCCACGGTGGCGACAAACCCGAGTCTGGACTCCCACTTGGACATATAGGGAAGCTTGCTCTCGGTGCGGGGCATGAGGAGGGCTTTATAGATAATGGAGACCCCGTTACCAACCGGCCCAGTACGTTTAAACAAGGATTGAAGTTGGATCGAGACGTTTAAGATGTCAAACGTGGGGAATGTTACGGTAGCGAGAAAGTGTTTGAGACACAGATAAGAGAAGAGAGCTGAAGGGGGGAGGTTGAGTTTTGCAGAAAGAGACGCAAAGGGAAGAAGCCGATTATTACTTAATACCGATTTCAAAGCCATCGTCTCTCCGTCTCCCCACGATGCGAAAGAGATGTCGCCCATTACAGAGGAGACCGCTTTGAGAGAGATATAACAGTGTAGGAAGGAAAGATGCGACTCCGAGTACCGCCTCCACACTTCCAAAACACAGGAAATAGAGCGTAATGAAGCAGGAGGAATGTGGCGCTTCAGTAGGTTCATTTGGAGTAGAAGGCGAGGGGATTGAGAGGGGGCAAAGAACGCTTCAATCTGGAGCCAGAGAGGCCATGGTGATTCAGCCCACCATATCCTTGCAATATCAAGCGAGAGCGCAGCGTAGTACGACGTTATCTCTGGGACTCCAAATCCCCCCTCCTTGTATGGGAGGGAGAGAGAGGAGAGAGCGACACGAGGTACTTTGTGATTCCAAATGAAGCAAGTTAGGGAAGATTGGAAGAGCGAAAGGTAGCGTTTCGGGAATGATAGAGGGATACAACGTAGAACATAGAGGATCTTTGGAAGGAGCATCATTTTGGCGGTTTGGATGCGTGCTACCCAAGAGAGTTGGTGAGTGGTGTAGTCTGAGCATGCCGTCCGCAGAGAAGCCAGTAGGAGGTTGCAGTTGCGTCGTATTAGGTCTTTTAAGGGGGTGATCTGGATACCCAGGTAGGTAAAGCCTGCGAGGCCCATTTGAAGGGAAATCTGGAGGCCAGGTCGTGTTGATCGTTCTCAGAGATGTGTACGGGAAAGACTGTAGATTTGGAGAGATTGAGTTTATAATATGAGGCGTGGGAAAAATCCGTGAGGATAGAAAGGATAGCAGGCAGTGAGGAAGAGGGATTAGTGCAGGAGAGAAGCACATCATCTGCATATAAACTGATCTTGTGGTCTACGGGACCCACTGCGATACCCGTGACATTTGGATGAGCGCGTATAACTGCGGCCAGCGGTTCCATCGCAAGGGCGAAGATTAAGGGAGAAAGAGGGCAGCCCTGCCTGGTCCCATTGGTAATATGAAATTCCGTGGAGGCAAACCCTCCCGCTCTAACGAAGGCGCAAGGAGCTGAATATAACGCTAATACGGCTGATTTAATATTACCAGAGAAAGCAAATTTGTCCAAGACTGCTTCTAAGTAACCCCAGTGTACGCGGTCAAAGGCTTTTTCCGCATCTAAAGAGACTAGTACACCGGGGTCCTTCCTGCCCTCGAGAATTTTAAGGAGATTGATAACCCGCCTTGTGGCATCTCTCGCCTGACGGCCTGGAATAAGTCCGACTTGGTCCGGGGCGATCAAGGACGGGAGAACGAACTTGAGACGGTCCGCTAGCAATTTGGAGTATATTTTTAGGTCGCAGTTCAGCAGCGCTATCGGCCTGTAGCTCCCAGGGTCAACGGGAGGCTTCCCAGGCTTCAAAAAAGTTGAGATTGAGGCTTGTAAGCCTTCAGGTTTGATGGTGCCTCTCTCCTGCCAGTATTGGAAGAGAGATAGAAGGTGGGGCGCTAGAGTGTGAGCAAAAGTGGTGTAATAGCGGTAAGAGAAACCATCAGGGCCAGGAGCCGATGACTTTTTTGCGGAACGTATGGACGCAGTGATTTCCTGGAGGGATAAGGGACTATTCAGAAAGGAGAGCTGATCTGAGGAAAGGGAGGGGAGTTTAGCCCGATCAAGGAAGGAGGAGATTGAGGACGCCGTCGGTTGTGGGGTTTGTTGAGATGACGCAAGGTTGTAGAGTTCCTCATAATATTCGCGGAAGCAATCTGCAATATGGATGGGGTTGCGGATGGGGGGGCCTCGCGCAGAGGAGATCTGGGAAATTCTGGAGCGCACCTCGGCCTTCTTTACACGTCGCGCTAGCAGGGTTCCAGCTCTATCACCCATGCCATAAAATCGGGCCCTAGACCTCTTAAGCTGAAATTCGACCTTGGCGAGTAGAAGAGCCGCAATCGACTTCTGGCGGCAGAGAGGTCAGCAAAGTGGGATGTGGACGGGGAGGCGGCACAGGTAGTTTCAAGGGCCTTAACTTCGTCCAATAGGGAGTCCAGAGCCGTGTGTACCGTTTTTTGGCCAATGAGGCTAATTTGATGAGGTGACCCCTCATTACAGCCTTATGGGCAAACCAAATCGTGTCTGGGGGGGAGTCCGGGCAGGTATTAAAGGAGAAGAATTCGAGAAGCAGTGATTCTAAAGCCTGAATGTTACTATCAGAGAGCAGGAGAGTTTCATTGAGTCTCCATGGGGCCAATGGGGACCTCGGAGAGGAGTCAGAGATGCGCAGTGTGATTGGAGCATGGTCAGACCACGACGCTGTGCGATGGAGGCTGCTGTACATAGGGGCAGAAGGGAATCGCCCACTAGTATATAGTCAATGCGACTGAACGATCTGTGTCGCGGAGAGAAAAAAGTATAGTCCCTCTCGGTGCTGTGTAGGTACCGCCAAATGTCATGGAGGTGGAAGGAGGAGGTCAAATGTCCCAGGTCCGATCTATAAGACACGGAGGAGGAACAGTCGAGAGGTTTAAAGAGCGGAGCATTTAGATCCCCAGCCACAACTTTATGGCCCTTCATCTCCGGGATTAGTTGTTCCAGAGTGGATCTAAGAAAAGTGGCTGGGCGCACATTGGGGGCATACAGCACCAAGAGGGAGTATAAGACATCGTTCAGGCGGCAATTCACCAGCAGATAGCGGCCCTCAGGGTCTGGGAGGGACAACACAAATTCGAACGCAAGGTCGCCGCTAATGAAGATCGCCACCCCGGCTTGTTTAGTTACGGCATTAGCGTAAAATCTATGCGGGAAGCGGGCGGGGGAGACACGGGGGTTATCTCCCACCAAGAGATGCGTCTCTTGCAAAAAAACTACGTCCGGGCGTGCTTTACGTAGGTGGGAGAATAAAAATGAACGCTTGTGCGGCGAGTTTAAGCCGTTCACATTTAAGGCTAAGATGGATATAGGCATTGTGGGGTGTAGTTATACCACGTGATAGAGATACCTGGCATCAGCATACCGGTAGGGGGACCAGTTGCACACTTGGGGAGAGGGGAGGGGAGCAGAGTGGGGGAATAACATAGCAATAAACAACATAACATGAACAATTGCAGGGGGGAGAAAAAGGTCCGCCCTGGTCTCACATAATCCCGAGAATCAGAGGGGACAGTGAGAGTGAACCAAAGAATAACAATAGAAAAAAGAGGAAAAAAAGTCATCATGAGCATATTACACTCGGACAGCCGTCCGAGGTGTTTGGAGCAATGCAGTCAGGTGTAACGTGGATGCAATCGCTCCTGGGGCGGCACTACACGGGTCGTAACTTTAATTATAGAAGGAAAGCAGGAGAGATAGGAGAGGGAGGAATTGGAAAAAGAATGAGAAACCAGCCGAGGAGCTGAGTACTAAAGGAGAGGAAAGATTAGCCGAGTGTAGGCTAAGTATAAGCTGAGTATACGACCTGGTAGGCAGATGATAAGTTCAGAAAGGTAGTCCCGGGTGCTTCTCCCCAGCAAACGGGGAAAGAAGCAGTTCAGCAAAAAGAAGAAGAGGTCAACGCCAATCATGGCACAGGTCAGGCAGTCTTCCATTCTGGATCGATCCTGCGGCTCTGAGAAGGTGGGTCGGCCCGCGAGTCATCTCGAGGAAGAGCAGGGGGGCGATCATCTTGAGTGGCCGTGGGGGGACTCATGCCCCAGGAGAGTAGAAGCTGGGAAGCACGAGCTGGGGTGAGGCAGACGTGCAGCTTGTCGTTTCTCCGGACCAGCAGGCGAGTCGGGCGGCCCCAGCGGTAGGGGATGTCAGCTTCTCGCAGTAGTGTGGGATAGGGCCTGTACGCTCGGCGGAGAGCGAGCGTCCCCGGGGACAGGTACGGATACACCTCCAGGTTGGCGAAGCGAGGCGGGAGCTCCGGAGCTGCCCGTAGAGGTTTTAGAAAGTTCTCCTTCGCCTCATAAAAATGGATGCGGCCGAGAACGTCCCTGGGGAGATCGGCCCTCAGTCCCGGAGGTTTCGGGATCGGTGGATGCGGTCGATTTTTAAGTCCCTTTCATGGAGGCCCGGGAGAGCTTCTTTCATGAAATCCTGTAATAAAGCTCGGAGATCATCTCCCGGGACCGACTCTGGAATCCCCCGGAGGCGGACGTTGTTCTGCCTGCTCCGATCCTCTAGGTCGCAGTTTTTCGCTTGGACGAGGCTGGTGACATGTTGGAGGTGCTCATTCTCGTCTAGCAGGTGATTGTGCGAGCGAATGAGCTCCGTCATTTTATGTTCAATGTGGTCGGTTCTCCCGCCAATCTCCGCCACTTCAGATCTAACATCCGCCAATGCCGACGTGATATGATCCTGGAGCGAGTTGCGGAGGTCTGATAGCAGCTCCCTCATAAGTGCTAGGGTGACCGGAGTCTCTGGAGGCAGGGAAGCAGCAGCGGGGGTCTGCACGAGTAGCTCCCGACGGGAAGCTCTAATAGCTCGAGGAGATGCCGGTGCCATGTTGGAAGTCGATGCAGACGAGGCCCGGCCTGGAGGGAAAAAGTCAGAGACCCTCTTTGGGAGCAGTTCTTGCCGGTTTTTCGTCTTCCCCATCGTGGCAGAGGGATGGTAGGAAGAATATCCGAGAGAAATGGAGGCTAAAATAGTAGCGTGATCGGTGGAATTGCCGCTTTTTCAATCCCGGGAACAGGAGCTCCTGAATCAAGCGACTGCTAGCATGCTCAGCTAGGCCACGCCCCTCGCTCACGCAATGTTGTGTATGTATTACTCTGCAGTTGTCCAAAACTGTATGTGAGTGAAACTACACAGGAAGTAAGGAAACAGATCCAAGGTCATCTTTTCAACATTGCCTGTGCGTTGTACTCACTTGGAAAAGGGTAAGACTATTAAATCTGTGGCTAGGCACTTCCTTGATAAACATAATGGCAACTCAAGAACTTTGAGGGTCATTATTGTTGATAGGGTGTTACAAACCAACAGGAACAAACAAATAGTTTAAAATCTGCTCCGTAAAGAAGCTAGATGGATCTAGAATCTACACAGTTTGGCCCCTGTAGGGATAAATGAAGAGATTGTCTTTAATGGCTTTTATAAGTCCTGATATGGTTATAATCATTTTATATCCTCTTGACTATTTTTCTTTCCCTGTCTGCAGTATTCCTAGGACCTCAAATATCTTCTTACCCTCTTGGAATCCTCATGACTGGACACTCCGACACTGCAAAATATCCCTCAGGAATTCTTTACAAATCTTGATAACTCCCCAAAAATAATCAGTGCAATATCTTGAAGATCATTGATGGGAGGACATTGACAGTGGTTAAGATCATCATGAACCGGCCATGGGAGGACCAAAAAAGTCCATATCATTTTGGAGAACTTTATTATCAGTTATTATTCATAATTATCTGCCTTCCCAGTAATGTGCACTATCCTGAATTTTTTGGATCCTGCACATTGGTAAATTTTGGACATTGTATGAACCTTAGAGTTCTATTTATGGATTACAATATGATGCTCTACATTTATAGATGTTTTATAGTGTGATTAATTAGTATCCACTATACTGCAATATACTATATTGCATTGTATTTGTTTCCATTTCAGAGTTACTATCATGAGGAAATCGCTCTCCTGGATGTTATACTTAGTTCCTCCGCCCCTGTCCTGCCCCTGCACCTCCTTTGCTTTCCCTCTCTAATGCTTTATTGATTTGGAACGCATTTGTCCGGCCGCGCATGCGAGGTCGCGATCAATGCGATCCATCTGACTGGCCGGTCTGCGCATGCGCCGCCCAGTATGATGTCATCGCGACTCCCTTATTACACTTCCTGATGCTGGCGGCACACGAGCGCACAGCACCAGCTGTTGCCACTTATCATCTAGTACTCAGGTATATTTAAGCTGCATTGCAGCTTCTAACTACACCCCTCTGACCCCTGAGGAAGCCCCCTGTGAGGGGCGACACGCGTAAGGTGAGGGATCCATTCCCTATTTACTGCCAATATTCATACTACCGTGTTTCCCGAAAGTAAGGCCCCCCCGATTGTAAGGCCGCCTAGGGGTAAAGGGGGGGCCTGCTAATGTAAGGCCCTCCCCGATTATAAGGCCTTACAACCGGGGGGGCCAATGTAAGGCCCCTAGCGGAGGGGGGGGGGGGAGCGGGAGCGGGTCGCACGTCACGTGCGCCCGCTCATTACATATGCACTGCATCCCCCTTGCAATCAGCGACAGGGGGAGCAGTGCATTATACGGTATATATGGGCCCCCTCCTGCTGGCACACTACCCCCCTGTTCTGAGGCCCCCACCGTTGCTGCTGCTGCAGACATCTTACCCTCCAGGGTCTTCTTGCAGCAGCCAGCGCGTCGGTCCTCTGTCCTCGGCTGTCTCCCGGATCATGTGACCGGCCGGTCGCAGTCGCGATGACGTCATGCGCTGCGACGGGTCACATGATCCGGGAGACAGAAGAGGACAGAGGACCGACGCGCTGGCTGCTGCAAGAAGACCCTGGAGGGTAAGATGTCTGCAGCAGCAGCAGCGGTGGGGGGCCTCAGAACAGGGGGGTAGTGTGCCAGCAGGAGGGGGCCCATATATACCGTATAATGCACTGCTCCCCCTGTCGCTGATTGACAGGGGGATGCAGTGCATATGTAATGAGCGGGCGCACGTGACGTGCGACCCGCTCCCGCAGTGTCCCAGCAGGAGAGGGCCTGTAGGCCACACTGCTGGGGCACCCAATGTAAGACCCCCCCAAAAGTAAGACCGGGGGCCACTTTTGGCCCCCAAAAAAATGTAAGACAGGGTCTTACTTTCGGGGAAACACGGTACTTGGTAATATGGACACTGTTTTTTATGCCTTGTTCTGAGTGTTGCTTGGATAATTTCCATCTAGAGTCATATCTTGTTGCTTTGATTGCCTTATCTTGCTCAATCTTGGGTAAATGTTCTATTGTGAGGAGATTTCATTTGTTTGCTTTTTCCACATTGAAGTTTGCAACTTTTTCATCCTCTAACTGAATTTATTGTTCAAACTGAGACAGATGACTCACAAGTGTGCACTTGGCTATGTATACATTGTTATATGATTCTTAGGGTGCCTTCACACTTGCGTTTGGTACGCAGCGTACCGAGCGCATCCAAACGCTTGCGCACATGCATTCCTATGTTTAACATGGGAACACATGTGCCTGCATTTTGGCTGCGTTCGGTTGCGTTTGCGTACGAATGCGCCCTCCTCCGCGCTCAGAACGCAGCATGTTGCATTTTTTGTGCACAAAAAATGCATGGATCTCAATGGATCCGCAGTGTCCTCTGCATGACAGCGCAGGAGAACGCTGCAGATTTCATTGAAATCTCTCCCGGTGGCTGCCGGGGATCACCGGTGGCCACTGGGAGATAAGCTACAGCTGCCACTGCTCTCCCCCCGGTGTCAGTGGGGAGAAACAGCTGATCTGACAGCTGTTTAAATCTCCCGCGCTGACACCGAATAGGTGAGGTCGGCACGGTAGATTTGAAGCAGCGATCAGCTGTTTTTTATCTCCTGCACTGATATCACCTATTCGGTGTCGGCGCGGGAGATTTAAACAGCTGTCAGATCAGCTGTGTCTTCATATCTCCCGCACTGACACCGGCGGGAGATCAGCTGTGGCCGGGAGGAGGAGATCTCCACCGCTGATTGGCTGCCCGAGCACCATACTAATGTGAACGCATGCGGAGATTCTCCGCTGCGTTCACATCTGTATGGGCTGCGTTTGCACTGCGTTTGCGTCTGCATGCCATACGCATGCAGACACAAACGCAAGTGTGAAGGCAGCCTTATACAGTGTTCATGTATATCTTGGCAGCTGTTGGGTTATTGGATTTTTTGTCATGCAGGTTTCTGCATTTTAATTGTTTTTATATTGTTGTCGTGCAACTTATATACACCTTGTTTAAATAAAAAACTTTTTCACTTATAGCATTGGCTTGATCCCAATCCATTTTTACACGCTTCTTTTTCTCTCATTAATAGATATATTGGGCAATGTTCATAATTACCGTAATTATATCAATGGGACTCTGCACAACCTTATACCTTTGAATGATTCATGTTCCCAGTAATGGTATAAAAAATTTTTTATTTAATAACTTCAATCAATTCAAACAAATCACACCATGCAAATATCAAAATATAAATGTAAAATGGGGGAGATGTTTTAAAATTTCTTTACAAATTGAGGGTGGAAGGGGTAATAAAGGATAGTCATAAAGGAAAGGGTTTTTTTTGTGACTCCTGTGTCTTTTTTATGTTCTTTTGGATTCTATCTATTTTAGGTTTGACAGAAGATCTATGCTGATCTTTACATCTAAAAAGAAATACAAATTAATTTCTGTATACCTAAAAAGTCTTGTGACTTTTTTGCTGATTATGGCCAGGGTCACATTTCCGTTTTTGTTGCAAAATCCTGATCCGGTTTTGAGCTTTAAAAAAGCTCAAAACCGGACCAGGAAACGCTCCTCATAGGAGCCTATGCAAAAACACGGATGGCTTCACAAGCCATCCGGTGGCCGGATCCGGCACTGCTGCCTGCGTTAAAAATCATGCAGGCAGCAGTTTTCGCAGCGTTTGCCGGGACCGCACTGCGGTCACCGGATGGCTCAGGATGTGTAATCCTGAGCCATCCGGTAACTGCCGAGGTTGCGGATCCCGGCTATTGCCGGGATCAGCAAACCTAGTAAAGAGTTAAATTGATTGCTAAAGTACTGTTTGAGGTCTGTAGGGGGGCTTAGACCCCCCTACAGACCGGCCGCCCACTTCGGTGGCCTCCTACTACAATATCCCCGATGGCACGGGCTCATCCGAGCCCGTGCAAGTCCCCACACCCCAGCCCCCCGAATTACTATACCGGGGTGCCTGCACCCCTCTGGTATAGTTATTCCTGTATGTGTGGTAAATGATATATTAAAGTAATGTAGTTCATATTTACGGGTCTTCTCCTGGCTCCTGCAGTGTTGTGCTAAATCCATGGGCGGGGCTGTTTGCGGCAGCCTCCGCCCCTCATTTCTCATGGCCGCCCCCTCTTTGCCTCATCCATTGATGTGAGGCCGGACGCGTCATGAAAGGGGCGGGGCGAATCGCGTCACACCGTGCGCCCCGCCCCTTTCATGACGCGTCCGGCCTCACATCAATGGATGAGGCAAAGAGGGGGCGGCCATGAGAAATGAGGGGGCGGAGGCTGCCGCAAACAGCCCCGCCCATGGATTTAGCACAACACTGCAGGAGCCAGGAGAAGACCCGTAAATATGAACTACATTACTTTAATATATCATTTACCACACATACAGGAATAACTATACCAGAGGGGTGCAGGCACCCCGGTATAGTAATTCGGGGGGCTGGGGGTGTGGGGACTTGCACGGGCTCGGATGAGCCCGTGCCATCGGGGATATTGTAGTAGGAGGCCACCGAAGTGGGCGGCCGGTCTGTAGGGGGGTCTAAGCCCCCCTACAGACCTCAAACAGTACTTTAGCAATCAATTTAACTCTTTACTAGGTTTGCTGATCCCGGCAATAGCCGGGATCCGCAACCTCGGCAGTTACCGGATGGCTCAGGATTACACATCCTGAGCCATCCGGTAACCGCAGTGCGGTATTCAGCACACATTTTTGTAAAAAAGTGTTTGTGCTCGGCATTGCGTTCACCGCATCCGGATCCGGATGCGGTGAATGCAATTTAGGTTGTCAATGTGACCCTACCCTATATTATACACACCCTTTGTTCGTCACTAGAGCTACGTCAGTGAAGGTCAGTGGTAGTAGGGAATTGTCTGAGTGAGGGTTTAGCTGCTAGGGATGTGTCAGCAATAGTCAGGCTCAACCAGTTTCGGAGGGTTCACCCTTCTTCATCAGGAACAAAGGTTACGATTTGATGTAAATGCACCCTGAACAAGGACATCAGTACAGGATTCATTCTGGTGCACAAGTGCAGACATTTAAGCAACAGACACAGTCTACAACATTCTCATCAAAAGCAAATAGTGGCAGAGTGGTGTAAAGAGTTTATGTTTATCTAAGGACACATATATAAAGGCAAGATATGAGAAGTATATGTTGCAAATACAAGCATAATTGAAATAATTCATTCTTTATAGGTCAATATACATCTAAAAGGTCCTGTCTATTACACCTGAACCTCAAACAGGTACGTTAATTGAATAAGCAAATATTGAAAAAACACACATTCAACAATTAATGCAATAACCCCACTACAGGTTCAAAGTGCATTACTGACTAAAGGACAACAGCAGCCACAACCAAACTGGAAACACACCCTAGGAAATAAACAAAAGGTGTGTATAATATAGTCAGCAAAAAAGTCACAAGACTTTGGAGGTATACAGAAATTAATTTGTATTTCTTTTTAAATGTAAAGATCAGCCTTTCCTTTGTGACTATCCTTTATTACCCCTTTCCCCCTCAATTTGTAAAGAAACTTTAAAACAACCCCCCCTTTTTATATTTATATCTTGATATTTGCATGGTGTGGTATGTTTGACTTGATTGAAATTATTAAATAACATTTTTTTATAACATTACTGGGAACATGAATTATTCATAGGGTACCGTTACATATCGCAATATCGCTCCGATATCGTCTGCAACTTCACAGGAGCGCTCACATTTTTGGCACTTTTCCAAGATCGCATAGGAGATGTTACACGTAGCAATCGCACTTGCAACCCCTGACGATCCGGCGTGCCAGCAATCGCCTGACAAATTGTAGAGTTGATGTTGACGATCGCAGTTGCGTCGTCACACAGTCCAACCACATCAGCAATGTGGGCATACTGTTTGGCCCAGCCTAGGACATAGTCTGCTCAACCATGCCCACACCACTCCGATTGGACGGCGAAAGAGCGTTACCATTGGTCAGCCGTGTCAGACAACATGGTGCCGATATGGATGCAATTGCCCATTATACCATCTTGCTATTGATGTAATTTGTCATGTGTAGCAGCTCCAGTAACACACTACGGCGTCGCCAAAATGGCAGACAGGAACGCTAGTGTAGTGCAGTGTTTCCAGCAAACATGTATGGCCATTGTGTATGCCTTCTGTTAAAGTAGGTAAGCTACACACAAGTATGTACATGTGTATGCACATTACGTGGCATGTATCAACTATCTGTGTGCATACATGTATGTATGTGTGTACACAAATGTACTTAACTGAAAATCACACACAATGCAAGTGTCCATATCTGTGTACAGATACCCATGTCTACATGCAGCTATCTGGACAGGGAAACCCACAGACAGCGTACAGTGTGCAGCAAACCTCTACACCTGTGTACTGTACATGTGCACACAATGGTGCACTGACCCTTAAATAACATTGCACTGTCACACCTCTGAGCACAGCCTAATGCTATGTGCTACTGTTTTCATGTTGAAATTAAAAACTCACACACGTTTGTCTGATCAGAAATCATATATTATTACTGTGGCCACACCAATAAAAAGAACAACATCAAACACACAAAAACAAATCTAGTGTTGTCAGCACACAAGAATGTGTCACAATTCTCTCAAAATACAGCATCTCGAAAAGAAAAACATACAAATATATCGTACAAACAACAAATAAAAAAAACATCTACTACACATACAGTTGTGGCCAAAAGTATTGACACCCCTGCAATTCTGTCAGATAATACTCAGTTTCTTCCTGAAAATGATTGCAATCACAAATTCTTTGGTATTATTATCTTCATTTAATTTGTCTTCAGTGAAAAAACACAAAAGAGAATGAAGTAAAAAGCAAAACATTGATCATTTCACACAAAACTCCAAAAATGGGCCAGACAAAAGTATTGGCACCCTCAGCCTAATACTTGGTTGCACAACCTTTAGCCAAAATAACTGCGATCAACCTCTTCCGGTAACCATCAATGAGTTTCTTACAATGCTCTGCTGGAATTTTAGACCATTCTTCTTTGGCAAACTGCTCCAGGTCCCTGATATTTGAAGGGTGCCTTCTCCATACTGCCACTTTTAGATCTCTCCACAGGTGTTCTTTGGGATTCAGGTCTGGATTTCATTGCTGGCCACCTTAGAAGTCTCCAGTGCTTTCTCTCAAACCATTTTCTAGTGCTTTTTGAAGTGTGTTTTGGGTCATTGTCCTGCTGGAAGACCCATGACCTCTGAGGGAGACCCAGCTTTCTCACACTGGGCCCTACATTATGCTGCAAAACTTGTTGGTAGTCTTCAGACTTCATAATGCCATGCACACGGTCAAGCAGTCCAGTGCCAGAGGCAGCAAAGCAACCCCAAAACATCAGGGAACCTCCGCCATGTTTGACTGTAGGGACCGTGCTCTTTTCTTAGAATGCCTCTTTTTTTCTCCTGTAAACTCTATGTTGATGCCTTTGCCCAAAAAGCTCTACATTTGTCTCATCTGACCAGACAACATTCTTCCAAAACGTTTTAAGCTTTCTCAGGTAAGTTTTGGCAAACTCCAGCCTGGCTTTTTTATGTCTTGGGGTAAGAAGTGGGGTCTTCCTGGGTATCCTACCATACAGTCCCTTTTCATTCAGACGCTGACGGATAGTACGGGTTGACACTGTTGTACCCTCGGACTGCAGGCAGCTTGAACTTGTTTGGATGTTAGTCGAGGTTCTTTATCCACCATTGCACAATCTTGCGTTGAAATCTCTCGTCAATTTTTCTTTTCCGTCTTCAGTCTAGGGAGGTTAGCCACAGTGCCATGGGCTTTAAACTTCTTGATGACACTGCGCACGGTAAACACAGGAACATTCAGGTCTTTGGAGATGACTTGTAGCCTTGAGATTGCTCATGCTTTGGTTTCTCAAGTCCTCAGACAGTTCTTTGGTTCTTCTTTTCTCCATGCTCAATGTGGTACACACAAGGACACAGGACAGAGGTTGAGTCAACTTTAATCCATGTCAACTGGCTGCAATGTGATTTAGTTATTGCCAACACATGTTAGGTGCCACAGGTAAGTTACAGATGCTGTTAATTACACAAATTAGAGAAGCATCACATGATTTTTCTAAAAGTACTGTCACACACAGAGATAAATTGCTTGTAATTCACTGGTTGCAGTGAAATCATGGACACATTGTTCCATTTTGTTGCAGTGTACAAATGTAACAATGTGTCCATGATTTCACTGCAACCAGTGAGTTGCAAGCAATTTATCTCTGTGTGTGATGGTACCTAAACAGTGCCAATACTTTTGTCCACTCCCTTTTTTATGTTTGGTGTGGAATTATATCCTATTTGGCTTCTAGGACAATTCTTTTTGTGTTTTTTCATTGAAGACAAATTAAATGAAGATAATAATACCAAAGGATTTGTGATTGCAATCATTTTCAGGAAGAAACTGAGTATTATCTGACAGAATTGCAGGGGTGTCAATACTTTTGGCCACAACTGTACCAGCGGCTGGATGTGGCCTCATAGGATACAATGCGTTGTTTTAATGCATTGCGCACATCCGTATGCATTAGGATTTTTCAAGCGACCCCAAACCGCAACATATTGCGGTCGGGGGTGCGTCGGAGACTTGGCACTCGTCTGCATCAGGTGAAATCCTGATGCCACCTGATGTCACTGCGTCCCTATGTTAAATATAGGGACACAAGCCTGATCAGGAGGCATCAGTATTTCACCTGACACAGATGCTACCCACAAAAATACAGAATGTGAAAGCACCCTTAACTGGTTTCTCTCAAAGCTCAACTCTCCTACACCCCTTCACAACAGAGATTATAATTACTTTTTGCAGAGTTGAGCTGTGTTTTTTGCTTACTATTGACAGATCAGTGATGTGAAACTTCAAAAACATTACTCTGGTGATGCACATAACACCAAAATCTACTGCAAAATGCATCAGCAGAGGTAATTTCATAGTTTTATAGTTTTAAGGTTTAAAGTAGATATAAGTCCATTAAGTTCATACTATAACATAACATGTTGATCCAGAAGAAGGCTAAAACCCTAAACCCTCGTATAAAAGAAAAATTCCTTCCCCAATAAAACATGGTAATTAGTCTAAGGCTGGGGTCACATTTGCGGTACAAAATTCAGATCCTGATCCGGTTTTGAGCTTTAAAAAGCTCAAAACCAGATCAGGAACCGCAGTCCATAGGAGCCCATTATTTAAACCGGATTGCACTACATGCAATCCGGTTACTGCATTTGGATTTGAAGCCTGCGGTAAAAATCATGCAGGCTGCAGTTTTCGGAGCGGTTTGCAATCCGCAGCAGGATTGCTATAATGGGCTCCTATAGGAGCCCATGCGGCTGCTGCAAGGCACATGTGAATGCTTCAGGGATGAACAAAGGGTTAAATGTTATTAATAGATGTGGGCAACATGTCTCTGCCGCAGGGATAAACAGAGGGTTAAATGTTATTAATACATGTGGGCAACATGTCTCTAGGGAGTGCCCACCCTCCCTATAGACATGCTGTCCACACAGGTCAGCATGTGAGTGGTTAATATGTGCAGTTATAGTCTTGCCGGCTATTGTTGGCATTTACAATTTTCTGAATGAAACCCGGCGACTCCTCGCTGTGGAGGGGATACAGTACATAATCTGCGTACTGTATCAGCCACTAGCCACAGTCCTGAAAGCTTTAACATTAGGTCTATGGGCAGCGCACCGCCATAGACCTAATATTAAAGCTTTCAGGACCATGGACAGGGGCTGCTACAGTACGAAGATTACGTACTGTATCTCCTCCACAGCGAGGAGTCGCCGGGTTTCATTCAGAAAATTGCAAATGCCGACAATAGCCGGCAATACTATAATTGCATATATTAACCCATCACATGCGACCTGTGTGCATAGCATGTCTCTAGGGAGGGTGGGCACTCCCTGGAGACATCTTGCCCACATCTATTATTAACATTAACCCTTTGTTCATCCCTGCGGTAGCAGGGATGAACAAAGCATACGGTAACCGGATTGCTCCGGATTACACATCCTGAGCAATCCGGTTACCGTATGCGGTGATAGACACATTTTTTCACAAAAATGTGTCTGAAGGCACTTGCGATTACCACATCCAGATCTGGATGTGGTAACCACAATTAGCATTACAAGTGTGATCCTAGCCTAACTCTTTGGATCAACATCAAATCACAGAATCTTGTACCTATAACCGGTAATATAGTATAACAAGAAAGTCATCCACACCCTCCTTGAATGTTTTAGTGAGTCAATCTTTACAACATCAGTTTCACATCAATGACCTGTCAGCAGAGACAAGCCTTACCCATGACAGTGATGTCACTTTTGGGGATGGGGCTGGCCTGTTTTTGCTGGGTTTTCTCTTTTCAAACAGCACACCCTCTTTAGCTGATGACTGCACTGTCACTATATAATGAAAATATTACCACATAGTAAGCAGGGTACTCCTGATCATATATTGGGAGTAACAACCATCACAAGCTCAGTAGAGCAGAAAATAGCCCAGCCCCTGTAACAGTCATCACTGATGATGCTCCATTTCAGAACGGGGATAGAGGTTATGGTAGTGAGCACAGCATCTAGTCCTTGGTGATTTCCCATTTTGATTATCCTAGCATGTACTGGGGATTCACAAAGTGTCATCAAACAGGAAGTTGGTAAAAATAAAATCAAAGCTGTTAGACAGGTAATGATAGGGAATTTTTAATTAAAATATACCACAAAAAAGATTAGATTATAACACTAATATTCAATTAGGAATAAAAACAATATTTACTTCAGACCACCCCTTTAATTGCCTTATTTATTTTATGACATTAATTTTAACATCTTTTGTAGCCCCAGATAATCTCTTGCAAGATAATTTGCTGGATGTTTACAATCTTCACTAGAGGGAGCATGGTAATGTATTATCTTTTCACATGATGTCCAACCTGAAGGTTAGACATTGTAATATAGGGTATTATGATGATAACAGAACTCTAGGATGCAGTTTCTTCATTGAGATCCCACACCATCTCAATTGGCAGATCTCCCATCTTCTCTTTGTACATTTTATCAAACATCTCATTCTGTGCCACCGTCATTATATTTTTCCAGTCACCAACAATTCCTGTTAAAAAGAGAAAAAGCTGAGTCACTATCTTTACCGCCAATGAACAGAATAGATCATAATATGGAAAAAAAAGGCAAATGAAGGTATGCTTTCATGCCAAAATCTTATGATATTGTTTCCAATGACAGAGTTGTCAAGCAGCTTTCTATTCACGTTTTGCCATGCCTGAGCGAGAGACCACTTGCCGTGAGGAACAACACGAGGGGTAAACCAGCGAAGATATAAAGGATGGCCCTGATGATAGGGAAAGAGGTCACCACCTGAACTCACCTGTGGCTGATCCCTGAACTACCTTCCCACTGTGCTCGACCATGTGCCTTGGCCCTGGCTGACCCTGGAGTATGTTTGGCTAGTGCACAGGCTAGTAGTCTTACTACTAGTATAAAGACAACTCGAAGAAGGGGGACAAACAAGGAAAAACATATTCAACTAGACTGTAATTTGATGAAGGATTAAGAGAAAAATTTTTTTTTTTAATGTTAAATGGGGTCCGTCTTATAATGTCAGAGTCCATCTAACAAATCATTTAGGGTACCTTTACACGCGGCTACATTTCTAGGGTGGCTACAGGTAACTTACTGGTTGCAGTGAAATCATGGAGACAAGGTTCTATCTTGTTGCTGTGTACAAATGGAATAATCTCTCCATGATTTCACTGCAACCAGTAAGTTACCTGTAGCCACCCTAGAAATGTAGCCGCGTGTAAAGGTACCCATAGGGTATATGTCCCATATAGCCCCTCATCCTAGTACTTTGTCCTTCATCCTGGGATATAGCCCCCATCCTAAATTTAGCCCCTTTAATCTGGATATTGCCCCCTTATACTGGATATAGCCCCCTTGTGATGGCACATGTCCCCCATGGTGGGCACACATCCGCCTGTGCTGGCACACGTTCCCCTGTGCTGGCACATGTCCCTTTGGCTGGCACACATCCTTTGCCTGCAAAATCCCTGTGCTGGCACATGTCCCTTTGGCTGGCACACATACTCTTTGGCTGGCACACGTCCCCCTGTGCTGGCACATGTCCCCTTTGGCTGGCACAAGTCCCCCAGTGCTGGCACACGTCCCCTTTGGCTGCCACACATCCGCTTTGGCTGGCACACGTCCCCCCTGTCCTGGCTATGGCCTTCATGCTGCTGCCGATAGTAAAATAAAAAACACTTCACTTACCTTCCTCCAGCGCTGTCCTCCCGGCGTCTCTCTGCTTGCTGCTGAGCTCCTCCACTCCCTGCTTCTCGGTGCCGGTCATGTGACCGGCACAGCAGAGAGTGACATCATCTCTGAGTGCCCAATCACAGCGGCAGCAGGGAGACCGGAGAGACACCAGGAGGACATCGCTGGAGGAAGGCAAGTATAGTTTTTTTATTTTACTATGGGCAGCAGCTTGGGGGCCACATCAAACAGAGGGGTGGCAGTGCCATCACTAGGGGGGCGCCGGCACATATAATATGCGCTGCTCCCCCAGTCAATCTCCTCTTGTCTGCATTCATTTAGCATCTTAGTGCAGCTGAAGTAGGTTTTAGCGCAAATTAGGATACGCCAAAAGACTCGGTATTCTCGTCAGCGTTTGTGTCTGACCAGTCTACCTGCAGGACCTCAATCTCTAATCTCAGTGTCCAGCTGAAAACCAACTCTTGTCTGCATTCATTTAGCATCTTAGTGCAGCTGGAGTAGGTTTTAGCGCAAATTAGGATATGCCAAAAGACTCTATATTCTCGTCAGCGTTTGTGTCTGACCAGTCCACCTGCCGCGAAAAAAACGCTGTAATCTGTAATCTCAGTGTGCAGCTAAAAACCATCTTTTGGACGTCTTCATGTACCTGTATACAGGCAGCACAACATTGAAAATGCGTAAGGCCGTTGGCATGGGACAAGGAAGTGAACGTGATGGTGGTGCAGGCAGAGGCCGAGGCCGTGTGCAAGTTCGAATTGCGCAACGACAAACGCCCACATCATCTTTGTTGACCTTCCTGTCCCAATTTCTAGGGGACCACAGCAGTACACCACTATTAAACCAAGACCAGTGTCAACAGGTCGTTAGTTGGATAGCGGATAATGCTTCCAGTCAGTTTGGCACCAGCACAAATACCCTGTCTTCCACACGGTCAAGTGTAAGTAGCCGTGAGACTGGACCGCACATTTCACACCCTGATCCTCCTTCCTCCCACCATACCGAGTACCCGGCCCCGGACATAACTGATCCCACACTTGGACACTCTGAAGAGCTGTTCACTTATCCATTCGTAGATTCTGGCCTCTCGCCAGCTCCACTTGAAGTGGGTCATGAGGAGATCGTATGTACCGATGCACAAATATTTGAGCAGCCACGGTCACACGAAGGCAATGGTGGGAACGGGTCTCAAAAAGAGGTGGACAATGATGAGACACAATTGCCAGAAAGTCAGGAGGAGGACCAGGGTGCGGAAGTGGAAGACGACGTGGTGGATGATCCAGTAACTGACCCAACCTGGCAGAAGGACATGCAGAGCAAGGACAGCAGTGCACAGGGGGAGTTAGGCGTAGCATCACAACAGGCCGGAAGAAGCAGGGTGGTGTTCGCAGGCAGAAGGCAGGCAACCGCTTCCCGGAACAACAACACGACAGAAGTTGCCAGTAGAACTGTTAGGTCTTTCCGAGTCTGGCTGTTTTTAAAGGTGTTTGCAGATAATTCCAAAAAGGCCATTTGCAACACCTGCCATGCCAGCATCAGCAGTGGTAGCAAAACTAGCAGCCTGACCACCACCAGCATGATCAGGCACATGACAGCAAAGCACCTGACTTTGTGGGATGTATAGCAGAGTCCAGGAGCAGTGTCTGGGGGTGACACCGCTGCATCTTCCACTGTTGTGCATGCAAGACAATCCCCTGTCCATACTGCATGCGAAGATGCCTCCTGTCCTTCACCTGTAGTTGCACATAGCACCATCATCAACCACGTCCTTGTCCCAGCACAGTTTTCAGTTATCCATACACCAATCTTTGGAATGCAGGCGCAAATACACTGCCAACGCCCCACATGCCACAGTTCTAAATGCACACATTTCGCGACTGCTTGCGCTGGAAATGTTGCCTTTAAGGCTGGTGGAGACGGAAGCATTCCGCAACCTGATGGCGGCGGCTGTCCCACGTTACTCGGTCCCCAGCCGCCACTATTTTTCCCGGAGTGCCCTCCCCGCATTACATAAGCACGTGTCACAAAACATCACACGTGCCCTTAACAATTGCAGTTTCAGGCAAAGTCCACCTTACCACGGACACGTGGACAAGTGCTTGTGGGCAGGGCTGGTACATCTCGCTGACGGCACACTGGGTTAATATTCTGGAAGCCGGGACCCAGTCTGAGCTTGGGATGGAAGATGTCCTTCCGACACCAAGGATTGCAGGCCCTAACTCGATCACGGTTTCACCCACAGTGTACAGCTCCGGAACGCCATGCTCCTCAGCCTCCCTCCTCCTCCACTTCACCCTCCACACCAGTCCCAAGCTGGAAGCACTGCAGCACTGCCTCGGCTAAGCGGCAACAGGCTGTGCTGAAGTTAATATGCGTAGGTAACAAACCCCACAACGCTGAAGAGTTGTGGACAGCTCTGAAACAGCAGGCAGATCACTGGCTCACACCGCTGAACCTACAGCCAGGCATGGTCATGTGTGACAATGGCCGGAACCTTGTGGTGGCTCTGAGGTGAGGTGAGCTGACACATGTTCCTTGCATGGCCCATGTGCTCAATCTCGTGGTTTAGCGGTTTATTAAATCCTACCCGGAGCTGTCTGATCTGCTCGTCCAAAGTATGCCGCCTGTATGCCCATTTTAGAAAGTCACTTACTGCTTCTGCTACCCTTGCCAGCTTTCTGAGGCGTTTGCAGCTTCCGGCTCACAGACTGGTGCGTGATGTCCCCACGCATTCGAATTCCACACTGCAAATGTTGGTCAGGATTTGTGAGCAGAAGAGGGCAGTTGTTGAGTACCAGCATCAACTAGGCCATCGGTATACGATTCAAACTCCACACATAAGACCTCAGGAGTGGACATGGATGTCCGACATATGTACCATCCTCCAAAACTTTGAGTACTCCACCAAGATGGTGAGCGGCGATGACGCCATCATTAGCATCACCATCCCGCTTCTCTGTCTTCTAAAACGCTCTCTGCTCAAAATCAAAGACGATGCATTGCAGGCGGAGCATGAGTTGGAGCAAGAAACCGTACTGTGTGATTACACACAGCCCAGCCTCATCTCATCCCAACGTGCATTGGAGGACTATGACGAGGAGGAGGAGGAGCATGAAGAAATAGAGCTACTTTCATGCGGAATTGACGGTAATACATGCACAACCGTAAGACCTCAGTTCAGCTGGATGGCCAGAGGACAGGGGAGAGGAAGAAGAGGAGGAGGAGGATGAGGCCAGCATGGCAAGTCATGCTGTTGGTGAGGACTCTGAAGTCTTGCCTGTTAACAGTCTGGCGCACATGGCTGATTTATGTTACACTGCCTGTCTCGTGACCCTTGCGTTATCAACATCTTGGCGGACATTCATTATTGGTTGGTGACACTTTTAGACCCACGCTACAAGGAGAATTTTATTTTTCTTATTCCCGAGGCGGAGAGGTCTACAAAAATGCTGCAGTACCAGAAGGCCATAGTCACGGAATTATTAAAAAAATTCCCTTCTGAAAACGCTAGCGGCAGAGGTCACGATTCGGTGGACAACAAACGCGTCCGGCCGAGAGAGGCACAAGTCCAATCCAGCAGAGGTAGGGGAACACTCTCAAAGGTTTGGGACACTTTTCTCAGCACCTCCCATACCACAGGCCCTGAAGTGCGAGGTAGTGTCACAAGGACAGCAAATTTTGCCAAGATGCTGAGGGAGTACCTTGCCGATCGTACTAAAGTGCTCCTAGACTCCTCTGTGCCTTATAATTATTGGGTATCCAAGCTGGACACATGGAATTGGCTCTCTACACCTTGGAAGTCCTGGACTGCCCTGCCGCTAGCGTTTTGTCAGAGCGTGTTTTTAGTGCCGCAGGTGGGATCATTACAGATAAATGCACCTGCCTGTCAACTGAAAATGCTGACAGGCTGACTCTGATCAAGATGAACAAGGGTTGGATTGGGCCTGACTTCACCACACACCACAAAATAATAGCGGAATTAAAATTTTGGGCCGGTAGATTGCCATGCACCTCCGCACACCCACACATCGGTACACACTTCATGTCTTTGGCTACTTGCTGTACTGCTCCTCCTTCTCCTCATCCTCCACCATCATATGATCAGTGCAACCGTGGTTCATGATGCCACGAAAAACATAATTTTTGTACATCATATTTATGATGATTATGACCCTAACCATTCAAAAGTTAGGCAGTAGTTTCATGTATACCCCCCAGGGGTAAATGTTTTTGTCCAGGCTTATATAATGGCATTACAAGTACAGGAGACCCGCTCCTTTGTAATGGGAACAATATTTAGAGGCTCTCCTCCATGTTTCTTTCCAGGGGCATTGAAGTGCCTCCCAATTTTTGGCTGTCCTGCCTAGGGCAATACTACAAAAAACCCACTTGCTTATAATGGGCACAATATTAAAAGAGGCCCTCATGCACATCTCTATCTAGGGGCATCAGAGTGCCACACAATTTTTGGCTTCCCTGCCTAGGCAATCTACAAAAGACCCACTTCTTATAATGTGCACAATATTAAAAGAGGCCCTATGCACACCTCTATCCAGGGGCATTGAAGTGCCCACCAATTTTGGCTTCCCTGCCTAAGGCAATACTACAAAAGACCCACTTCCTTTAATGGTCACATTATTAAAAGAGGCCCGCATGCACACCTCCATCCAGGGGCATTGAAGAGCCCCAACTTTTGGCTTCCCTGCCTAGGGCAATCCTACAAAAGACCCACTTCCTTATAATGGGCACATTATTTAAAGAGGCCCTCATGCACGCCTCCCATCCAGGGGCATTGAAGGCCACACAATTTGGCTTCCCTGCCTAGGGCAATCCTACAAAAGACCCACTTCCCTTATAATGGGCACAATATTAAAAGAGGCCCTCATGCACGCCTCCATCCAGGGCATTGAAGAGCTCCCAACTGTTGGCTTCCCTGCCTAGGGCAATCCTACAAAAGACACACTTACTTATAATGGGCAATATTAAAAGAGGCCCTCATGCACGCCTCTCTCCAGATGCTTCAAAGTGCCACACTATTTTTGGCAGCCTGCCTAGGGCAATCTACAAAAGACCCACTTCCTTATAATGGGCATATTATTTAAAGAGGCCTTCATGTACGTCTCTTCCAGGGGCATTGGAGTGCCTACACAATTTTGGCTGCCCTGCCTAGGGCAATACTACAAAAGATCCACTTCATTACAATGGGCACATTATTTAAAGAGGCCTCATGCACGTCTCCATCCAGGGGCATTGTGGTGCCTCACAACTTTTGGCTTCCCTGCCTAGGGCAATCCTACAAAAGACCCACTTCCTTATAATGGGCATATTATTTAAAGAGGCCTTCATGTACGTCTCTTCCCAGGGGCATGGGAGTGCCACACAATTTTTGGCTGCCCTGCCTAGGGCAATCCTACAAAAGACCCACTTCCTTATAATGGGCACAATATTAAAAGAGGCCCTCATGCACGCCTCAATCCAGGGGCATCAGAGTGCCACACAATTTTTGGCTGCCCTGCCTAAGGCAATCCTACAAAAGACCCACTTCATTATAATGGGCACAATATTAAAAGAGGCCCTCATGCACGCCTCTATCCAGGGGCATTGAAGCGCCACACAATTTTTGGCTTCCCTGCCTAGGGCAATACTACAAAAGACAAACTTTGTTATAATGGGCACATTATTTAACCCCTTCCCGACATAGGACGTTGTGCAACGTCCTGTGTTTCTGCCCGTTCCCGACACAGGACGTTGCACAACGTCCTGGCAGATTTGAGCTGCTGCAGCTCCTGTGAGTGGGGTCGCTCAGGTGTCACAGATGCTGCTGCTCTGTGACAACCTGTAGATGACCCCACAGGGGGTGGATTAACCCCCCCATGCCCAGGACCCCTCCGATCGGCAGTTTAAAAGTGAAACTGCCGATCGGAGGGAATCACAGGGATTCACCCCTCCAGATCTGATTGGAGCTCTCCAATCAGATCTGGAGGGGCGGATCGGCAAGTGCCCACCCCTCCTCACCCCCCTCCAGCTCCAGGACTGTCCAGGGCCCCCCCGCCGTCCCCCCCAACCGCCCCGCCCCCCTCCATTACAATGTATCTGCCGGCGGGCTGCACCCGCGTGCGCCCGCCAGCAACACTGCCTGGTCCCCTGCTCCACTGCTCCCCCCCAGGCTGCCCCCACCTCCGGGCCCTGTGCCTGGCCCCCCCCTCACCTCCTGCGGCGGGCTGCACACTTCCGTGCACCCGCCGCTGCTGCCGCCGCCGCTGCTGCAGCTTCTCCTTCTCTGCCCGGCCCGCCGGTCTGTGGCCCCGCCTCCTCTCCCGGCCTCCTCCTGCTCATCGGTGGAACGAGGGAGGTAAGTATGTATGTGTATGTATGCATGTATGTGTATGTATGCATGCATGTGTGTGTATGCATGCATGTGTGTGTATGCATGCATGTGTGTATGCATGCATGTGTATGTATGCATGCATGTGTATGTATGCATGCATGTGTGTGTATGCATGCATGTGTGTATGCATGCATGTGTGTGTATGCATGCATGTGTGTGTATGCATGCATGTGTGTGTATGCATGCATGTGTATGTATGCATGTGTATGTATGCATGCATGTGTATGTATGCATGCATGTGTGTGTATGCATGCATGTGTGTGTATGCATGCATGTGTATGTATGCATGTGTATGTATGCATGCATGTGTATGTATGCATGCATGCATGCATGTATGCATGTATGTGTATGTATGTATATCTATGTATGTATGTATGTGTATGTATCTATGTATGTATGTATGTGTATGTATGTGTGTATGTATGTATGTATGTGTATGTTTGTATCTATGTATGTGTATGTATGTATGTATGTGTATGTATCTATGTATGTATGTATGAATGAATGAATTGATGGTGGGTGAATGGATAGGGGGTGCATGCGTGGACGTGAGCGTACATGAGCGTGCGTGGACGTGAGTGTGCGTAGACGTGTGCGTGCGTAGACGTGTGCGTGTGTGGACATGTGTGTGGACGTGTGCGTGCATAGATGTGTGTGTGCATAGACGTGTGCGTGCGTGGATGTGTGCATAGATGGATGTGTGCGTAGACGTGTGCGTGTGTGGACATGTGTGTGGACGTGTGCGTGCATAGATGTGTGTGTGCATAGACGTGTGTGTGCGTGGATGATGGGTGCATAGGTGGATGGATGGGTGCAACAAGGGATCAAGTGTCCTCTTGTTGTAGTCTCTGGGATCATAGTCATGGTGCACTGTATGACAGATCATTGTCATACAGTGCACCATAACTCTGACCCCAGAGACTGTAAGAAGAGGACACTTCATCCCTTGCTGCAGTCTCTGGATTGACCAGAGGCGATCGAGCGTCGTGGGACCTTCGTTGTGGACTACATCGGAGGCGATCGTGCGTCATGGGACCTTCGTTGTGGACTACGTCATAGGCGATCGAGCATCGTGGGACCTTCGTTGTGGACTAAGTCGGATCTTTATAATAAAGATGGAGTCCGAATTTTGTTTGTGTTTTTTTTCAAATAAAAAGATTTTTCTCTGTGTGTATTTTCTGACTATTTACCAGAGATTCCTAATGGCGGGTCTAACATTGGCCCTATATTATGAATCTCTGGCTTAGTGTCAGCTGACAATAAAAAGCTGGCATTAAGCCCTTTATTACCCAGTTTGCCACCGGCACCAGGGCAACTGGAAGAGTCTGGGTACAGCGCCAGAAAATGGCGCTTCAATGAATGCGCCATTTTCTGGGGCGGCTGCGGGCTGCAATTCGCAGCATGGGGGGCCCAGAACGCTTGGGCCTCTCCATGCTGCGGATTCCAGCCCCCAGCTGCCTAGTTGTACCTGGCTGGACCAAAAATATGGCGGAGCCCCATGTCATTTTTTTTCTAAAATTAGTTCTAGAAGAAAAAAAAGGGCTTTGCTGTATTTTTGGTGGCCAGCCAGGTACAACAAGGCAGCTGGGGGTTGGTGGCAATCCGTAGCTGCCAAGTTGTACCTGGCTGGACCAAAAATATGGCGGAGCCCCACGCCATTTTTTTTCTAGAATTAGTCCTAGAGAAAAAATAAAAATGGGCTTTGCTGTATTTTTGGTTGCCAGCCAGGTACAATGAGGCAGCTGGGGGTTGCTGGCAGTCCGTAGCTGCCAAGTTGTACCTGGCTGGACCAAAAATATGGCGGAGCCCTACGCCATTTTTTTTCTAAAATTAGTCCTAGAAAAAAAAAAATGGGCTTCGCTGTATTTAGATGCATAGTGAACACTTTGAACCCCCAGGTGCTTCACAAATTGATCCGTAAAAATGAAAAAAGAAAATTTGTGTGAAAACAAATGTACTTTTTCCTTCTTACGGATCAATTTGTGAAGCACCTGGGGGATCAAAGTGCTCACTATGCATCTAGATGCATTCCTTGGGGGGTCTAGTTTCCAAAATGGGGTCATTTGTGGGGGAGCTCCAATGTTTGGGCACACAGGGGCTCTCCATACACGACATGGTGTCCGCTAATGATTCCAATAGTTAGCGGACACAATGTCGCGTATGGAGAGCCCCTGTGTGCCTAAACATTGGAGCTCCCCTACAAGTGACCCCATTTTGGAAACTAGACCCCCCAAGGAACACATCTAGATGCATAGTGAGCACTTTGAACCCCCAGGTGCTTCACAAATTGATCCGTAAAAATGAAAAAAGAAAATTTGTGTGAAAACAAATGTACTTTTTCCTTCTTACGGATCAATTTGTGAAGCACCTGGGGGATCAAAGTGCTCACTATGCATCTAGATGCATTCCTTGGGGGTCTAGTTTCCAAAATGGGGTCATTTGTGGGGGAGCTCCAATGTTTGGGCACACAGGGGCTCTCCATACACGACATGGTGTCCGCTAATGATTCCAATAGTTAGCGGACACCATGTCGCGTATGGAGAGCCCCTGTGTGCCTAAACATTGGAGCTCCCCTACAAGTGACCCCATTTTGGAAACTAGACCCCCCAAGGAACATATCTAGATGCATAGTGAGCACTTTGAACCCCCAGGTGCTTCACAAATTGATCCGTAAAAATGAAAAAAGAAAATTTGTGTGAAAACAAATGTACTTTTTCCTTCTTACGGATCAATTTGTGAAGCACCTGGGGGTTCAAAGTGCTCACTATGCATCTAGATACATACCTTGGGGGGGTCTAGTTTCCAAAATGAGGTCACTTGTGGGGTAGCTCAAATGTTTGGGTACACACGGGCTCTCCATACGCGACATGGTGTCCGCTAACAATTCCAATAGTTAGCGGACACCATGTCGCGTATGGAGAGCCCCTGTGTGCCTAAACATTGGAGCTCTCCCACAAGTGACCCCATTTTGGAAACTAGACCTCCCAGGGAACGTATCTAGATTAGTTGTGAACATTTTGAACCCCCAGGTGCTTCACAAATTCATCTGTAAAATTGAATAAGTACTTTTTTTCCACAAAAAAATTCTTTTTTTATTTTTACAGATTATTTTGTGAAGCACCGGGGTGTTCAAAATGCTCACCACCCATCTAGCTAAGTTCCCTGGGGGGTCTAGTTTCCAAAATGGTGTCACTTGTGGGGGAGCTACAATGTTTAGGCACACAGGGGCTCTCCAAACGCGACATGGTGTCCGCTAACAATTGGAGCTAATTTTTCAGTCAAATTGTTAGCGGACACTATGTCGCGTTTGGAGAGCCCCTGTGTGCCTAAACATTGGAGCTCCCTCACAAGTGACCCCATTTTGGAAACTAGAGCCCCCAGGGAACTTATATAGATGTGTGGTGAGCATTTTGAACCCCCAGGTGCTTCACAAATTCATCCGTAAAAATGAAAAAGTACTTTTTTTTTCCATAAACATTTTCATTTTTCATTTTTACAGATTAATTTGTGAAGCACTAGGGTATTCAAAATGCTCACCACCCATCTAGATAAGTTCCCTGGGGGGTCTAGTTTCCAAAATGGGGTCACTTGTGGGGGAGCTCCAATGTTTAGGCACACAGGGGCTCTCCAAATGCAACATGGTGTCCGCTAACAATTTGACTAAAAAATCAGCTCAAATTGTTAGCGGACACCATGTCGCGTTTGGAGAGCCCCTGTGTGCCTACACATTGGAGCTCCCCCACAAGTGACCCCATTTTGGAAATTAGACCCCCCAGGGAATTTATCTAGATGGGTGGTGAGCATTTTGAACCCCCAGGTGCTTCACAAATTCATCCGTAAAAATGAAAAAGTACTTTTTTTTCTACAAATATTTTGTTTTTTTCATTTTTACAGATTAATTTGTGAAGCACTAGGGTATTCAAAATGCTCACCACCCATCTAGATAAGTTCCCTGGGGGGTCTAGTTTCCAAAATGGGGTCACTTGTGGGGAGCTCCAATGTTTAGGCACACAGGGGCTCTCCAAATGCAACATGGTGTCCGCTAACAATTTGACTGAAAAATCAGCTCAAATTGTTAGCGGACACCATGTCGCGTTTGGAGAGCCCCTGTGTGCCTACACATTGGAGCTCCCCCACAAGTGACCCCATTTTGGAAATTAGACCCCCCAGGGAATTTATCTAGATGGGTGGTGAGCATTTTGAACCCCCAGGTGCTTCACAAATTCATCCGTAAAAATGAAAAAGTACTTTTTTTTCTACAAAAGTTTTTTTTTTCATTATAAAAGATTAATTTGTGAAGCACTGGGGTATTCAAAATGCTCACCACCCATCTAGATAAGTTCCCTGGGGGTCTAGTTTCCAAAATGGGGTCACTTGTGGGGGAGCTCCAATGTTTAGGCACACAGGGGCTCTCCAAATGCAACATGGTGTCCGCTAACAATTTGACTGAAAAATCAGCTCAAATTGTTAGCGGACACCATGTCGCGTTTGGAGAGCCCCTGTGTGCCTACACATTGGAGCTACCACCAAAGTGACCCCATTTTGGAAACTAGACCCCCCAGGGAATTTATCTAGATTGGTGGTGAGCATTTTGAACCCCCAGGTGCTTCACAAATTCATCCGTAAAAATGAAAAAGTACTTTTTTTTCTACAAAAATTTTCTTTTAGCCTAAACTTTTTCATTTTCACATGGGGAACAGGATAAAATGGATGCTAAAAATTGTTGGGCAATTTCTCCTGAGTACACCGATACCTCATATGTGGTCATAAACCACTGTTTGGGCACACAGCAGGGCTCAGAAGGGAAGGAGCGCCATTTGACTTTTTGAACGGAAAATTAGCTCCAAAAGTCAAATTGCCCTCCCTCCCTTCTGAGCCCTGCCGTGTGCCCAAACAGTGGTTTATGACCACATATGAGATATCGATGTACTCAGGAGAAATTGCCCAACAATTTTTAGGATCCATTTTATCCTGTTGCCCATGTGAAAATGAAAGAATTGAGGCTAAAAGAACATTTTTGTTGGAAAAATTAAAATTACCATTTTTTCCTTCCACTTTGCTTTAGTTCCCGTGAAGCACCTGAAGGGTTAATAATCTTCTTGAATGTAGTTTTGAGTAGCTTGAGGGGTGCAGTTTTTGAAATGGTGTCACTTTTGGGTGTTTTCTGTCATGTAAACCCCTCAAAGGGACTTCAAATGTGATGTGGTCACAAAAAAAAATGGTTTTGTAAATTTTGCTGGAAAAATGAAAAAATTGCTGATGAACTTTGAACCCTTATAACGTCCAAACAAAAAATTTTTTTTTCCCAAAATTGTGCTGATGTAAAGTAGACATGTGGGAAATGTTATTTATTAACTATTTTGTGGCACATACCTCTCTGGTTTAGCAGAATAAAAATTCATAATTTGAAAATTGCAAAATTTTCAAAAATTTTGCCAAATTTTTAATTTTTTCACCAATAATCGCAAAAATTATCGACCTAAATTTAATACTAACATGAAGCCCAATATGTCACGAAAAAACAATCTCAGAATCGCTCGGATCCAATGAAGCGTTCCAGAGATATTACCTCATAAAGGGACACTGGTCAGAATTGACAAAAATGGCCTGGTCATTAGGGTCAAAATAGGCCCGGGGGTGAAGGGGTTAAAGAGGCCTTCATTTACGTCTCTCTTCCCAGGGGCATTGGAGTGCCACACATTTTTTTTTTTAAAATCTTTCATGTAATCCAAAAAACTAACATACACCAACTCTGTCTCACAAGTGGGTATGAGCCCTTAATATTTTCTCCATGAAAATCCATTTTGGTTTAATTTTGTAACGGTTTTTGACAGTCCGTAAAAGTGGCGTAATAGTCTGACAACATTGTTCACAGCAGTGACCTTGGGGTCTGAAATTCTTACAGGGGTCTTCCACGTGCTGTTCCCATGTCATTTCAGCACTGTTCTGATACTTTTGTGACATTTTTAGGGTTTTTCCATGCTGCCGGGGGTCATGCCAGAAAAATACTCGGATCTCCCATAGGATAACATTGGGCTCGGTGCTCAGGCCGAGTACACGTGTATCTTGGGATGCTCGGCCCGAGCTTTGAGCACCCGAGCATTTTAGTACTCGCTCATCTCTAATCAAAACAATATTTATATATTAAAGATGGCTGGCACACCTCTGTGATGGGTGCTAGCTGGAAAAGTACATAACATTACTTAAAAAATATATCCGCTTCACACCAACACCAAAAATTCTAACAAGAAAAAAGCATAATGGCTAACATGTATTAATGCACAGTGTGAACTGGATCAAAAGGCACAGTAGAAAACTACTCAAAGCTTATGTAAGGAATAACATGAGAACTTAGCTGATGTGATGGCCATGACATCCTAGCCCGGTAACCGCGGCAAGGTCTCTCAATCTACCAGGTCCTACTCTAATCGCTTTATGTCTGCAGTGTGAACTTGCATGTATGGGTATATGCCACTAAATGCAATTAAAACCTGCCTATGGAGGGCATGTCTGGGACCAAAGCTACAAATAAAATGCAGAGTCTCATTGCGGCTACAAAGGGGGAGGGTGCACAGTCCAAAAAATAGCTATAGCTATATATTAAAGATGGCTGGCACACCTCTGTGATGGGTGATAGCTGGAAAAATACATAACATTACTTAAAAAATATATCCGCTGCACACCAACACCAAAAATTCTAACAAGACAAAAGCATGATGGATAACATGTATTAATGCACTGTGTGAACTGGAGCAAAAGGCACAGCCTTGTAGCCGCAATACTGGTAAAATGTTCAGCCACTAAAGGGAGCTACAGTACTTCAAACCAACTAAATAAGGGGTTTAGCTTTGCTAAGAGCAGAACACTCAATAAACAAACTAGTGAAGAACATAGGAAATGCTGGAGGCAGAACACATAATATATACCATGTTTGGTGGCCAAGAAACACTGTATATCACACCAAAAACACCATTCCAAGAGTGAGGTTTGAATGTGAGAACAACATAGCTGTTGAACAAAAAAGCTGTTGCTATTAACCAAGATAATTGTTAGGTCCCCTGGCACCGCTCCCCAGCTCACCTCTCCCTGGTCGGCATCCTCTGCCCCTCTGCCGACCGGGCATCCAGCGCCCAAGCGTACTGTGTCTCGGAGCCGTCGCCGGGTTCCTTTCCTGTCAGCTGACAACTGGGCTCACACATGAGCACATTACAATGGTCGTGTTCATGTGACCAATCAGCGGTGCACTAGGTGCACTCCTCCCCTGTGACTCTAGGGGCCGGCACGGTCCAACCTGACACTTCCCTTGACCAATAGCTGCTCTTCCTCTGGTATATCAGGCCACCTCCACTGATGGGAGGTGCCTGATTATTAAGTCAGTTTGCTTCTGCCTTGCTGACTGTTGGTCAGGCCTTCCTTGTACTCTGCTTCCTGGAACCCTTGTTGTGCTCTTCCCCGGTAGCACCATTCCTGTTCTTCCAGCTTTGTACCCTGTTATCCCGGAATCCTTAGCTGTGCCGTAGCATATGCTAACCTTATGAGCCGCCCCCTGGTACTAGCAGCTGTGGTATTTAGACCCCTGGGCTTGCCCTGACAATCCCTGTATAGGGTTTGGGTAAACTAGGACCAGCTCACCCAGGGAGTTCGATACCACGGCCCAATGGGTCCACTCTAGGGCGCCTTCCCCCGGAAGCGTGACAGAATAATCAGGCCATGGACCACGCTGGTACCTCGTTCTCAGCGCAAAAGGAGCTGGCTTATCTTCGGGAGAGTCGGAGCCGCAGAGCGGCTTGTCTTCAGTCCATGGATACCCGGTTAGCCTCCCTACAAACCTCCGACCCGGCACCCGCCACTCAGCCTGTGAGCCTGGAGCTGTCAGCACAACGAGACATGCAGTCTTGCAGGCTGTTGAACATATCCTCTGTGGACGATCATCTGAACTCCGTGCAGTCTGCATCAACGGCCTCGGCCCAGGCTGTATCCTATGACCGCTTCCCTGGTGGTATCCCCAACCCTCCGCCTCACCTCAGGAGACCACCTAGATACAGCGCAGACCCCGAGATGTGCCGCGGCTTCCTTTGGGGGGAGTCCCACCTGGAGGGCGAGGCTCTGGCGTGGGTTAACCCTCTATTGGAGCGTGATGACCCAGTGGTCTCCCACTTGTCGACCTTTCTGGAGACATTCCTGAGGGTCTTCAATGAACCCGGTCAGGTCGCCTCTGCTACGGAGTCACTCTTAAACCTCCGTCAAGGGAGCTCACCGTTGGGCAATACGCCATCCATTTCCGCATCCTCTCCTCCGAGGTGAGATGGAATAGCGAAGCGCTGACCGGAGCTTTCTGATGTGGCCTGTACGGCAGAATAAAGGACGAACTCGCGGGTCGGGATATCCCAGACGAGCTGGAGGACTTGATCTCACTAGCCACCCGCATTGACTTGCATTTCCAAGAGCGCTCCCGTGAAATTGCCAGGGAGAAGAGATCCGTCCGGTGCCGGTATTGTCCCGACAGACCCGGAGAAGTCCTCCACCTGGGTCGCGTAAGAGAGACCATCCTGGGCGAGAGTGATGCCTCTCCACCCCTTACCCTTCCCATGCAGGTGATATGTCCGCAGGGACGCTTTTCTGAGTTAGCCTACGTGGATTCTGGGGCTGCAGGAAATTTCGAATCTCTGTAATACTCTGATGACGCCTCGCGTGATTGATTCGGTTGATGGCAGACCGCTGCAGGAGATAGTCACCGAAGTGACAGAGGAGGTGGAGGTGCAGATGGGGGCTCTACACAGTGTAAAGATCGCCTTCTACGTCATGCCTGGTCTCTCCCATGCCTTGCTCCTCGGGCTTCCCTGGCTTTGGGACCATGAACCTATCCTGGACTGGCACTCAGGGGAATTGCTGCGGTGGGGTCCCCTCTGCCATGAGAGATGCCTGAAGTCTGTTCTGCCACCCGGTTCCCCGCAACCGGCTTCTGTTCTTCCTGGTTTACTGACTGCCTATTGGCAGTATGCGATGTCTTCAACAAAATGGAGGCAGAGGTCCTCCCGCCTCATCGGCCGTATGATTGCCCTATTGATCTGGTTCCTGGTGCTACACCACCCAAGGGTCAAATCTACCCGTTGTCTCCAGCCGAGTCACAAGCCATGTCTGAGTACATCACGGACAGCTTGGCTAGGGTCTTCATTCGAAAATCCACGTCCCCTGCTGGCGCTGTTTTTTTCTTTGTGAAAAAGAAGGAGGGCACCCTTCGACCCTGCGTAGATTACAGAGGCTTGAATGCCATCACCGTCAAGAACAAATACCCCTGCCGCTGATTCCAGAGCTCTTTGACAGGGTTGAAGGGGCTCACATCTTCACGAAATTAGACCTTTGAGGAGCATACAACCTGGTTCGCATACGTGCCGGAAACGAATGGAAGACGGCTTTCAAAACCAGGGACGGCCATTATGAGTATTTGGTCATGCTGTACGGGTTGTGTAACGCTCCCGCAGTGTTTCAGGAGTTCATCAATGACATCTTTCGTGATCTGTTGTACACGTGTGTGGTGGTATATTTGGATGATATCCTCATCTTCTCCCAGATTTGTCCTCTCATAGACGAGACTTGCGGCAAGTCCTCCTGCGACTGAGGAGGAATCGGTTGTATGTCAAGATGGAGAAATGTGTCTTTGAGCAGACCTCTTTGCCCTTTCTAGGATACATCATCTCTGACTCCGGATTACGGATGGATCCTGAGAAGCCCTCTGCCGTGCTGAAGTGGCCCCGTCCTGTGGGGACTATTCAGCGGTTCCTTGGTTTTGCAAATTATTACCGCAATTCATTCCCCATTTCTCGTCCTTGATCAAGCCCATCACGGCTCTCATCTGTAAGGGAGCAAAAGCCTGCGACTGGACCCCAGAGGCCGAGAACGCCTTTTCCACCTTAAAGCACTCCTTCTCCAAGGCTCCTGCCTTGCACCGACCAGAGGTGAACAGACAGTACATCGTAGAGGTAGACGTCTCCTCCATGGGAGTGGGGCTGTCCTCTCCAAAAATTCTCTTCAGGTCGGTTAGTCACCTGTGGGTTTTTCTCCAAAGCCTTTACCTCGTCGGAGCACAACTACTCTATTGGGGATCGTGAATTCATGGCCATCAAACTGGCACTGGAGAAGTGGCAACACCTCCTTGAGGGTTCATCCGTTCATTATCTACACGGATCACAAGAACCTGGCTTATCTCCAGTCCGCCCAGAGGCTCAACCCCTGGCATTTCCGGTGGTCCCTGTTCTTTGCCCTTTGAACTGCACTTCCGGCCTGGCAATAAAAACGTCAAGGCTGATGCTCTGTCAAGATCCTTCCAGCAGTCGGATGTGGAAAAGGAGACCTTCTATATCATCGATCCTACCATGTTAATTACCGTGGCTCCCTTACGTGTAGCTGGACTTCTACCGGGAAAGACCTTGGTAGCACAGGATTAGAAGAGGCGGTCCTGGCATGGGGACACTCGTCGAGAATTGCCGGTCACGTGGAAATTAAAAAGACTCTCTCTTTGATTCTCGTCACTATTTGTGCTACTATTCGTCAAGACATCACGACTTGTTGCTTCTGTCGTCCTGTGCTAGAAATAAGGTGTCCAGAGAGTTACGGCGGACATCTACTGCCTCTCCTGGTCCATGGTCCTTGGCAAACATAGCTATGGACTTCATTACAGATCTACCCTGCTCCTCAGCTGTACCGTCATATGGGTAGTTGTGATCGCTTCTCTAAAATGGCTCACTTCGTTCCTTTACCCGGTTACCATCCATCCTGAGTTAGCCAAGATATTCATCGAACACATCTTCCGCTCCACGGATTTCTCGTCACATCGTGTTGATAGGGGAGTTCAGTTCACTTCCGGTTCTGGAGTGCGCTGTGCAAGCATATGGACATCACGTTGGACTTCTCCTCGGCTTATCATCCACAGTCCAATGGGCAGGTGAAGCGCATTAACCAAGTCCTCACCACCTACCTCCGGCACTTTGCCAATGCTCATCACGATAACTGGACCAGTCTCCTTCTGTGACGACCATCCGCTGTGAGGCCGAGCTGCTGGTAGGCAGCACCCCTAGAAACCCCGAGACCCTTAACCCCTATACAGGGATCTGGAATTACAGCGGAGCCCAGGGGGTAGCTGCCTATATGAGCAACAGAGCCGGGGAGGTCGCCAGGGAAAAATCAAGACCCGAAAAAACGAAGTCAGATGTCCGAGTCAAAACCGAGAGGGCAGCTAAGGTACAAAATCGTCAGGCAGTAGCAGAGTCAAAAATCCAGGCAAAGGTCAAGGGCAAAACCAAGAGGGCAGCTGAGGTACAAAATCAATAGGCAGAGGCAGAGTCAGAGTCAGAAATCCAGGCCAAGGTCAGACACGAAACTAAACACACACTATCACTGGGGAACCAAAACTATATCTGGCGGCCTGCAAGCCAGGCTCCAATGTACTTGAAGGGCGCGGCTACCTCCCATAGGCTGGAGCCCACAGCCTGATGATCTCATCCGGACCGCCCCTAGAACCAGGCCAGATGGTGATGCACGACTGGCTCCGCCCACCCCACTTCTGACAGCAGAACGAAGGCTGCGCCTAACAGACAGCTCTGCAGGGCCCGCTCCTCTGCTACCAACACCACCCAAAGGAGAAACATGGCGCGCTCAGCGACAGAGGCAGACGTCGCAGGAGCAGGTCCATATGAGGACAAAGTCCTCCTATCACTGGCGCCATCAGCCGAAGGAAACGGCTCCTCCCAGTGGCCGAGGCAGGAACACCAGCCACCGAGTCCAATGGCGATGTGACAGTACCCCCCCCTCTACGAGGGGCCTCCGGACCCACAAAACCTGGCTTATTGGGATGAAGAAGATGAAACTTCCGGATCAAACCCTTGGCATGGATATTACTGGCAGGCACCCAGGACCTCTCCTCCGGACCATAGCCCTTCCAATGTACCAGATACTGCACGGATCCTCTCACTAAGCGGGAATCAAGGATCCGTTGAACTTCGTATTCCACGGCACCCCCGACCAAGACCGGAGGAGGAGGGGATTGGACAGGACGAACCGGAGATCGGTATAATTTGAGAATGGATTTATGGAATACATTGGGCAGTTTGAATGATTGAGGGAGCTTCAGACGAAAGGCTACAGGGTTAATCACGTCAATAATTTCATACGGACCAATAAACCTGGGACCTAGTTTGGCAGACGGCACTTTGAGCTCGATATTTTTCGTAGACAACCAAACTTTGTCCCCAACTCCCAGGTCCTGGAGCGCCGTTTATTAGCAGAAGACGACTGCCTAGTCTGATCCCCCTTTAAGTTTTTGTTCACTTCAGACCAGATAGTCTTTAACTGATTTAAGTACCTTTCTACCCCAGGGACGTCAGAAAGCCTAGAAGAAAATGAACAAAAGCGCGGGTGTAGTCCATGATTACAGTAGAAAGGGGTGGTCTTGATGGACTCCTGGTACTGATTATTCATGGCAAATTCCGCTAGTGGCAGATGTTCCACCCAATCAGATTGATGCTCAGAGACATAACAACGTAGATACTGCTCGAGAGCTTGATTTGCGCGCTCGGTTTGACCATTGGTTTCAGGGTGATAGGCAGAAGAAAAGGAACAGTCAATTCCAATCCGTTTACAGAATGCCCTCCAAAACTTAGAAACGAACTGGGTGCCCCTGTCAGAAACAATATTCACAGGAACACCATGCAATCGCACAACATGATTAATAAATAATTTGCTCAGGGTCTCGGAATTAGGTAACCCGGACAGCGGAACAAAATGACACTGCTTGCTGAATCTGTCTACCACTACCCAGATACAAGTCTTCCCTTCTGAGAGTGGCAGGTCAGTAATAAAATCCATGGAGATATGAGTCCAAGGACCCTCAGGGGTAGGCAAGGACTGGAGCAACCCGGCAGGGCGGTTGCGGGGAGACTTAGCGCGAGCACAGGTTTCACAAGCCAGTACATATTCCTTACAGTCCTTTACTATGGTTGGCCACCACAAACTCCTGGTTACAAGTCTGATGGTGTTATTGATACCAGGATGCCCTGCGAGGACGGAATCATGAGATTCCTTAAAGACTTGGAGGCGGAATTTGGCAGGGACAAATAGTTTCTGGGCAGGAGTAGTGTCAGGGGCCTGTTCTGGAGATCTACGAATCTCTTCCAGAAGATCCAAAGACACAGCCGAGACAACAATCCCCTTGGCTAAAATGGGAGTCGGTTCCACGTCCTCGACTTGTAAGGGGCAAAAACTTCGAGACAGGGCATCAGCCCTCACATTTTTAGTATCCGGTCTGAAAGTGATAACAAAATCGAATCTGGAGAAGAACAAGGCCCATCTAGCCTGTCTAGGATTCAGTCTTTTCCCTGACTCCAAATAGGTTAGATTTTTGTGATCAGTAATTACGGTAATCCTATGTTTGGCGCCTTCGAGGAAGTGGCGCCATTCCTCGAAGGCCCATTTGATTGCCAATAATTCCCGATTGCCTACATCATAATTCATCTCTGTAGAGGAAAATTTTCGGGAAAAGAAGGCACACGGACGAAGATTGAGTGAGAGATGCGGTGCCTTGTGATAGCACCGCTCCCACTCCAACTTCAGAGCATCTACCTCTACAATGAAGGGGGGTCCAAATCAGGCTGCACCAATATTGGATCCGCGGAGAAAACACTCTTTCAACTTAGAAAACACATGAATGGCTTCAGGCTTCCAATTAACCACATCCCCCCTTTACGTGTCAAATCAGTGAGAGGTTTGGCTATCTCTGAAAACCCTTTCATAAATTTACGATAATAGTTAGCGAAACCCAAGAATCGCTGCAGTGCCTTCAGAGACTTGGGTTGTACCCATTCCTTAATGGGTTTAATTTTGGAAGGATCCATGTGCAAACCTTTAGTCGATATAATATACCCCCAAAAATTAATCTCCTCCTCCATGAAGACACATTTCTCTAATTTGGCGAATAGAGAATGCTCTCTGAATCTCTGGAGTACAGTACGGACATGTCGGACGTGCGACCAAAGACCAGGAGAAAAACCAGAATGTCGTCCAAATACACGACCACATATACATTACTGATATCTCTGAAAATATCATTGACAAAATTCTGAAACACTGCAGGTGCATTACTTAACCCGAACGGCATTACAAGATACTCAAAATGGCCGAGACGTGTGTTAAACGCGGTCTTCCACTCATCGCCTTCTTTTATAGGACAAGGTTATATGCTCCCCTGAGGTCCAGTTTGGTGAAATACTTGGCTCCCAACAGCTGATTATAAAGATCAGGGATGAGTGGAAGAGGATACTGGTTTTTCACAGTGATCGCGTTTAATTCGTGGTAATCAATGCAAGGTCTGAGGCCGCCATCTTTCTTTCCTACAAAAAAGAAACCAGCTCCTACTGGTGAGGAGGATGGTCTAATATACCCCTTTCTCAGACTGTCTGCTATGGAATCATTCATGGCCTGACGTTCAGGACCAGAGAGGTTAAATATTCTCCCCTTCGGGAGACGAGAAGCAGGTATCAAATCTATGGCGCAATCATACTTTCTGTGAGGGGGTTGATTCCTGAAAGAAAATCACATCCTCAAAATCTCTAAAGGCATATGGTACAAAGGGAGGAGTCTTGACCATTCACTTGGTTTACAGATAGCGAGATACAGTTTTCCTGACACTTTGGGCTCCAGCGCACGATGTGCCAAGTGCCAGTCTATGACTGGGTTATGTTTACGTAACCATGGCATGCCCAGGATTACGCAGATGATAAATTATTGATAGGAAAAAATGACACATTTTCAGCATGTAAAGACCCCACCAGCATTGACACTTCCTCAGTGACAAATTCCACTCCACCCTGGATGAGGGGAGTGCCATTAACTGCAGTGGTTCTAATGGGGGCATTAAGCCTTAGTAGTGGTACACCTAGATTTCTTGCTACCTGGAGATCTATGAAATTCCCCTCTGAGCCACTGTCTACATAAGCCTCTAAACACACTGATTTCTTAAGGTAAGATAAAGAAATAGGTAACAAAACTTTGGCCGCCTCTGCGGGCAATACCTTAGCACCCAGGCAGGCAGAGAGACAGCCCCCAGGTGCTGACATCCAGGGTACAAGGCCTTCTGATCTCCAGTGTTCATGCAGAGGACTCCAGCTTGTAGCTTGTACAGCATGTTGGAATGAGATGATGGGAGTGTTCCTCCACAGGACTGAGAAGCTGGACAGAGGTGCTTTGAGGGAGCAATCAGCAGACACAGCTCAGAGAAAAGAAAAAAAAAAAACACTGGGAAAAGAGAAGGAAAAGAAAAAAAAAGGTAAAAGGAATGCTTTATATATAGTCTATCTATATATATAAAGAATGGTAAGGCCAGATATAATGTGACGACCATCTGCTGTGAGGCCGAGCTGCTGGTAGGCAGCACCCCGAGAAACCCCGAGACCCTTAACCCCTATACAGGGATCTGGAATTACAGCGCAGCTCAGGGGGTAGCTGCCTATATGAGCAACAGAGTCGGGGAGGTCGCCAGGGAAAAATCAAGACCCGAAAAACGAAGTCAGATGTCAGAGTCAAAACTGAGAGGGCAGCTAAGGTACAAAATTGTCAGGCAGTAGCAGAGTCAAAAATCCAGGCAAAGGTCAAGGGCAAAACCAAGAGGGCAGCTGAGGTACAAAATCAATAGGCAGAGGCAGAGTCAGAAATCCAGGCCAAGGTCAGACACGAAACTAAACACACACTATCACTGGGGAACCAAAACTATATCTGGCAGCCTGCAAGCCAGGCTCCAATGTACTTGAAGGGCGCGGCTACCTCCCATAGGCTGGAGCCCACAGCCTGATGATCTCATCCGGACCGCCCCTAGAACCAGGCCAGATGGTGATGCACGACTGGCTCCACCCACCCCACTTCTGACAGCAGAACGAAGGCTGCGCCTAACAGACAGCTCTGCAGGGCACGCTCCTCTGCTACCAACACCACCAAAGGAAAAACATGGCGGCGCTCAGCGACAGAGGCAGACGTCGCAGGAGCAGGTCCATATGAGGACAAGGCCCTACTATCACTGGCGCCATCAGCCGAAGGAAACCGGCTCCTCCCAGTGGCCGAGGCAGGAACACCAGCCACCGAGTCCAGTGGCGATGTGACACCTTCCTTGTGCGGAATTTGCTTACAACAATCACTCTAGTGAGTCGTCAGCTAAATCTCCTTTTGTCGTGGTATTCAGGCAACATCCTTCCGTTCTCCACAGCGTCTGGCAACCCGGCAGCCGATGCATTGTCCGTGAACTTTGCCAAGATCTGGAGTGAGACCAGAGATGCCCTTACACAAGCCTCGGGCAGGATGAAGAGACATGCCGATAAGAGACACTTAGATGCACCGTCTTATCTCCCGGGCGATAAAGTGTGGCTTTCTTCCAGATACGTCAGGTTGAAGGTACCGTCCTACAAGTTAGGGCGGCGTTATATTGGTCCTTTCAAAGTCCTTGGACGCATCAACAACGTTGCCTACAAGTTGAGACTGCGTGACTCACTTCGCATCCCCAATTCCTTTCATGTCTCATTGTTGAAACTGGTGGTGCTTAATCGCTTCCATCCATCCTCTGGCACCGTGCCACGGCCTCTCAGCTCGAGAATGTTTATGAGGTCAGGGACATCCTTGCCATGAAGGAGAGTAGAGGCAAGACCCTCTTCTTGATTGACTGGGTTGGCTTCGGTCCTGAGGAGAGGACCTGGGAGCCACGGGAGAACAATGATGCGCCATGCATCTGGCGAGGTTCTAAGCACGCCTTCGGAGAAGGGGGTGTGAGGGAGGGGGTACTGTTAGATCCCCTGGCACCGCTCCCCAGCTCTCCTCTTCCGGGTCGGAATACTCTGCCCCTCTGCCGACCGGGCATCCAGCATCCAGGCGTACTGTGTCTTGGAGCCGTTGTCGGGTTCCCTTTCCTGTCAGCTGACCACTGGTCTCACACATGAGTACATTACAATGGTCATGTTCATGTGACCAATCAGCGGCGCACTAGATGCACTCCTCCCCTCTAGGGGCCGGCATGGTCCAACCTGACACTCCCCTTGACCAATAGCTGCTCTTCCTCTGGTATATCAGACCACCTCCACTGATGGAAGGTGCTTGTTTATTAAGACAGTTGTCTTCTGCCTTGCTGACTGTTGGTCAGGCCTTCCTTGTACTCTGTTTCCTGGAACCTTTGCTGTGCTCTTCCCCGGTAGCACTATTCCTGTTCTTCCAGCCTTGTACTCTGTTTCCTGGAACCCTTGCTGTGCTCTTCCCTGGTAGCACCATTCCTGTTCTCCTAGCTTTGTACCCTGTTATCCCGGAATCCTTAGCTGTGCCGTAGCATAGGCTAACCTTACGAGCCACCCCCCTGGTACTAGCAGCTGTGGTATTTAGACCCCTGGGCTTGCCCCTGACAATCCCTGTATGGGAGCTGGGTAAACTGGGACCAGTTCGCCCAGTGGAGTTCAGTACCACGGCCCAGTGGGTCCACTCTAGGGCGCCTTCCCCCGGAAGCGTGACAATAATGAAGATTAAAAAATGGTAGACATTTCAGCAAAATGATCGAAAACACATAGCCAAGGAAACTCTAAATTCTTTTCAGAGACAGAAAATAAAGCTGCTAAAATTAACCACCTATCCAGAATAAAATAGAAAATTCATGGAAGGAATTATAGCTCAGAGTTCATAGAAGGAGAAAACAGAGCCTTCAGGATTTGAAGAGTGTTATTGTGGAAAAATGGTCCAAAATCACTCCTGAGCTATGCATGCGACTAGTTTCTGCATGCAGGAGGTGTCTTGAATCTCTCATCACCTACAACACCTTTTGTACAAAGTATTAAATACATTTCAGTAAGCATGTTGAATATTTCTTCCCTGTGTACTTTCTCATTATTACACATCACTAGATTTATGGACATCTAGGGTTTGACTTCTTTGGATTGGTTACTGTCATCTAGTGAGAATTTCATGTCAACTGCACCTTTCCAAATATATTTACTTAGAAAATTGGTGGAGTATTCAATAATTATGACCTATGTGGAGGAGGTCATCTTCATCAACACCCCAGGTGCAGAGGGTGGGCCAGAACCAAACCTGGAGTGGCATCTACAAGAGGACAACAACATGGACATGTATATGACCTGGAACTCCACCGCGGCACCCACATTGCGCTTCATCTGTAGCAAGGTGCACATATGTGGTGCCCCTGTGGTCCGGTTGCCACTATTAGACTGCGGCAGCCGGGATCAGTAAGTCCAGTCACCCACAAACACACCCAACACACACCCCAGTCTTAGAGCGAGCGGGTGAACCCAGATAGTGAGATGGCTCAGGCACCTGTGGGACAGCGGGGGGAGAAGGAGGTGGGTGGGAAGTGAGCAGGAAGCAGTTAGGGAAAGGAGAAGACAAAGGGGAAACACCACGGGAAGTGAGTAGTGAGTCGAGAGAGGACACGAGACGGAGAGGAGAGAGAAACAGAGTCCGGACCCGGAGGACCGAGCTACAATAAGGCCTACCCCAGGTCCTGGGGCTACAGACTGCAGGCAGATGGAGAGAGTCCTAGGGGCGCAGGCAGTGAGCGATCCACTCACGCACCTAAATCAGCTGTGAAGCGGAAAGACAGGGCAAGAAACAGAGGCTCGACCCTGAAGGTGGCAAGAAGCTTTAAAGCTCCAACCACAAAACCGGAGGCCTATGAATTGTGGCCAAGTCCCGACACAGGTGGTGTCACGACAAACTCCCTGTAAATATTCCCCCATTACTTGTGGGCTCGGGACATGGTCCGGACCCAGACTGCCGTGACATCCCCAGCATATACCCTGGTCCGGTACCGAATACCCTGTCCCAGTGGGCCCCACAACTTCGCGTCACAAACAGGATCTACCGTGCTCAGTAAACTGGGCAGTGTGTGCTGTGATTTATGTGAAAACTGTTTTCAAACTGCGCCACAAGAACTGTAATTTTGAAATTCCGCCATTGCAAAGCGTGCGACACGAGGGAAGAAAGGGAGCTGTACCCTGCAGATGCGCGAAGCCAGCCTCCTCCCTGGTGCTGACGACATTCGGTGGGGAAGAGAATCCCTGGTGCACCGCGGAACCTTCAAGAGACATCCGGACGGAAGCGGAAGACAGGAGGGTCGACCTTAGCTAAGGGGGCACAGGATGTCGCAACCGGCAGAACCAGCGGCGCCGAGCAGCGGATAATGGAGGAGCACCCGGCGGTGCTGCGGCACAAGGAGCAGCACCCATCATGCCGTTCCTGATGCCGTATACTCCGGGAGCAATGTGGCTGCCCCAATACTCCGGTGAGCCTAATACTCTTAATGACTTTATTACAAAGATACAAGCATACTATGTGATGTACCCCTGACTGAAGCCCATGTGCCGGCATGATTATTGGACAATTAACTGGCAATGCCCGGTGAGAAGTGGCGTCCTGGCCGGACACAGACAAGGACACTGTAGAGCATCTTGTAGTTGGACTAAAAGCAGCATTTGAATCTAGTGCTGACACCTGGGCTAAAATGAGTTTCTTTGGATGTCAGCAAAAGCCCAAGGAGAGTGCCAGAGACTATGCTTAAACTTGCAGGAAGCACTCAAAGCACTTAATCTAGCAGAATCTGCCTTAGCCCCGGGAGCTGACAAAATGCTAATTGACCAGTTTATGGAGGGCCTCTTATCCCCTTCTCACAGAGGACAGCTGAGTATGATGATTATTCAGAATCTTGAAATGATATTTGCTGAGTTAAAAGATACAGCCATCCGTCTTTAGCAGGTAGAGGAGCCCCGGGATCTGAGCTTCACCCAAAGCCCCACAGCAGCACCCCAGCAGCCAGGACTATCAGTGACATCTGCCATGTTAGCGACTGCTGCTGAACACAGAGAGTCTATCTCCAATGAGGCCCTCAACCAAAAGCTAGATGCCATGAAAGACACTGTTATTTCCATGGTTAAGTCATTACGGAGCTGCGTGGATCCAAGCCTGCACCCAAGATCGAGTTGGCGACCAGCAAGGAGGATGTCCCATGGATGAGGCCCAGGAGGTACCAAGCGAAGAGAGGACGACCCAGCGACCGCTATCAACCGGATGGAAAGCCCATTTGCCGCCATTGTCAGAAACCAGGTCACTTTGCCCAGGAATGTGCTATAAACGAGGATTCCATGGGCAGGCGGGCCTTTTCTCAGGAGTAAATTCTCAATGTCCTTCAGCCTGGTATGACAGATTCATGGGAGGACGTCCGGTCATCCCTATTGTGTTGGAGGAATTCCCTTTAGTGCATTGTTGGATACCGGGTCCCAGATAACATCAATTCCACATGTTCTATACAAAAGGTACTGGGCTGATTCAGACATTAATAGTGGTCCAACTGACATTGTAGTGAACTTATGGGCTAGCAATGGTGAACTAATACCACAAGTTGGGATCAGAGAAATTACCATTCAGATTGATAAGGTAGAATTGCAGAACCAGGGTATGATAATTGTAGATGTTAACCGGTGATATCGTGAACCAGTAATGTTACTAGGAATGAATGTGATTGAAAAGTGTTTCTCCGAGGTAATTACTGTCTTGCAACAGATCGCCGAGACTGCTAGAACCGGACAGCAGAGGCTTATGCACAAAGAAATAAAAGCCCTGATGATGAAACAACAGGAAGAAATATCAGGAGGTGAAATCGTCAGTGTATGAGTAAGTGATATGATACCCATTGTAATACCTCCCAAAACTGAAATGTTGGTCTGGTGTAGAGCCGCAATAGGCATTAAAGGGTGAGACTATCAAGCCCTGGTAGAACCTGTGTACTCAGACAATAGACCCACTATACTGACAGCCAGAGGAGTGGTTGAGGTACACCGGGGAAGAGTGCCATTACGCCTTCTAAATTGCGGGAAAGATGAGGTCACATTACCAAAGTATGCTACCATAGATAAATTGTTCACGGTTGATAACAATGCCATCACAGCCGTCAAGCCCTTGAACCCGTCAAGTCAGGCGGATGACAATGGCTCAGGGGAAAAGCTGGAGGATTGGTGCCAAAAGCTACATGTGGGTACCAGTTCTACACCTTCCCATCAAAAGCATGGAGTATACCGGGTAGTAAAAGAATATGAGCAAATATTCAGCAAACACCCATTAGACTTTGGGCAAATTAAAGGGTAGAGCACACTATACCCACAGGTAACCATCAGCCTATAAAAGAGAGGTATAGACCATTACCACCTGCTCACTTTCAAACCACCAAAGACATGCTCAAAGAAATGAAAACTGCAGGGGTAATAAGAGACAGTTGTAGCCCCTGGGCAGCGCCTTTAGTGTTGGTTAGAAAGAAAGACGGGACCATGAGAATGTGCGTAGACTACTGGCAGATCAACCGCATTACACACAAGGATGCATACCCGTTACCTAGAATTGAGGAGTCATTAGCCGCATTAAAATCTGCTAACTACTTTTCTACCCTTGATCTGACTAGTGGGTACTGGCAAGTTCCTGTGGCAGAGGCTGACAAGGAGAAGACATTGTTTACTATGCCGATTGGCCTCTGTGAGTTCAATTGTATGCTGTTTGGACTCTGCAACGCACCCGGTACCTTCCAATGCCTGATGGAGAGCTGCCTAGGACATAAGAACTTTGAAACTGTCCTCCTGTACCTAGATGACATCATAGTCTACTCTTAGACGTATGAGCAACATCTACAAGACCTGGCAGAAGTGTTTGAGGCCTTATCAGGATACGGCATGAAAATCAAGCCATCCAAGTGCCACCTTCTCAAGCCAAAGGTACAGTGTCTGAGTTCAGAGGCAGTAGCACCGGATCCTGATAAAGTCAACGTGATACGGGATTGGCCAAGACCTACTAATGTGAAAGAAGTGAGGCAATTCCTGGGCCTGGTAGGCTATTACCGAAGATTTATCAGAGGGTTCACGAAGTTAGCAGCTCCCTGCAAGACATCCTGGTAGGACAGTCAAAAAGGTCTTCCACCCATAACCCTTCTTCCCAGTGGAATGAAGAAAGGGAAGACTTCTTCAACAAGCTGAAGCATGCACTGACAGGAGAAGAGATCCTGGCATATCTGGATTACCATCAACCATTCATTCTATACACGGATGCTAGCAACGTGGGATTGGGAGCAGTACTGTCACAGAAGCAAGGAGGCAAATATAGAGTTATTGCCTTTGCAAGTAGGAAACTCCGCCTATGGAATGAAACCCAGAGAACTAGAGCTCCTTCTAGATGGAACTACTGGCAGTAGTATGGGCCGTAACTGAACGTTTCAAGCATTACCTGGTATCTGCAGAATTCATCATCTACATGGATAACAATCCACTGACCCACCTATACTCAGCAGAATTAGGTGCGTTGGTGCAGCGATGGATAGCCCGGCTGTCTAACTACAATTTTGTCATCAAATATAGAGCAGGCTGCAAGAAGGGGAACGCAGATGCCTTATCCCGGATGCCACATCTGAAAGACATGGAAGAGGAGTTGGAAGAAATTGAACTACTGGCCTTTCACGGTTCTAAGGTAGAAAGTATCAACCCGGCATCTACCAAAGACAACAGGAGGCAAGTATCAACCTGTTAGCACACCATGGATGGGCTGACACCCAGGATAGCGACCTGGCTGTGAAAGCTAGTGAAAGAACTGCTTACACAACAAGGTGCGTACCCTAACCAGAACGCCCCAGCTGAGACCCAAGAACTCTGGAAAGAGAAAGGCAAGTTGTTCCTGTATCAAGGGAAGCTTTGCAGAAGGCATACCAACCCTAAAACACATGAATTGGTCTGGCAGATAATCGTACCCAAGCAAGACGTCAAAATGGTCTTAGAAGCCTACCACGACGGTGCAGGTCATTTTGGATGAAAGAAGTTGGAGGTTCTCTTGAGAGAGAGATTCTACTGGGTTGGCATGAGGAAGTCAATTGAAGATTGGTGTAGAAAGTGTGGCCCGTGCAACCTCAGAAGAAAAGACCAACAGAGAGCCCCACTCCAGTCCATAGTAACCAAGCAACCACTTGAATTAGTTGCGTTAGACCGCGTCAAGTTGTCACCAAGCTGGTCAGGCTATGTCTGTGCCTTAAGCATCATGGACCATTACTCCTGCTTCTTAGTGGTGGTACCCATCAAGGACCTGACAGCGAAGACGGCTGCAAGAGCATTTCAGACACATTTCTGTAGACCTCATGGCTACCCGGAACAAGTCCTTGCAGATCAAGGCCTAGCTTTTGAATCAGAGATTTTCCAGGAGTTCTGCAATATGTAGGGCTATAATAAGATCCGCACGACAGCGTACCATCCCCAAACCAATGGCTTATGCAAAAAGATGAACCACATTGTAATTGACCTGTTGAAAACATTACGAGAGTCAGAAAGAAATCAATGGCCAGAGAAATTACCCGATTTGGTAGACCTGTACAACCACGTCCAGGTGAGTTCTACAAACTGCACCCCAGCCTACCTTATGCGTGCAAGACCCTGTAAGCTCCCAATTGATTTAGATATGGGAATTCTGAAACCTGACGCAGAAGTGGAAGAATCCAATTGGGATACCCTACGTCAACAGCAGTATCGCCAAGTACAAGAATGCGTAGAGAAAAATCTTCAGCAAGCTAGAGCAAGACAAGAGAGAACCTTTAACCAACGTGCTCAAGCAACTCCATTACAACCTGGTGAGCAAGTTCTCAAGAGAAAGAGACACACCAACAAATTGGATAATCAGTGGGAAACCACCCCATATACAGTCTTACCATCTAATTTAGACAATGCTAAAATGTGTCTAATAAGCAAAGACAAAGGAAGAACTTCAGCAGTTGTGTCCAGAGACCATCTCAAACCATGTCCTGAAACCCGGAAGACACTGCAAGTAACCGTACCCGTACAGGTCCAACCTGTCAAGAAGAAAGAAGATGAAGTTTTTCATACAGTCTCAGGAGATTTCCCCAAAACATGGCCAAATTACTACGGAGCAGTTGTAGTCCCAATGAATGCTTTCCCTCCAATGGTTGAACCAACACCAGAACCCGTACAACCAGAAGTCCCAAGACCTGACGAACTGGAAGTAGAACCCGTAGAGGAAGAACAAATTCCTGGTCCCAGTGAGCTTGCCAGTCCTACAGTCAGATCTCCATCCGCAATAGTACCAGATACTCCAAATAGGTACACGTGCACCCACACCATCAGGCTAAATACACCCAGTACACCAGCATTACGCAGATCAGAGCGTAGTACCCAAGGTCAGCTACCGGCAAGGTACAAAGATTAAAATGTAAACTTAAATGTGAAATGTAAATATGTTTGTGTAAATATAAATAGAACCCGGCAAGGTGTAAATGTATAGAAAGGGTGAGAGTAGCTTGGTGTTAGGTGGCAGCCACGGAGAGTAAGAACTTGGCCTCTTAAGTGGGGACCCGAGGGCCTAGAGGCCTACTGCACTTGTAACCAGAGACACCCATATGTGTTAATGTGGCGCCCTGCCAACGCAGGTAACCGTATGGACTATACCCGTTTTTCTATTTTTTATTTTTCAATATTTTTCTTAGTGTCTTTTTGAAATTTTTCATTTTTCAAATATGTAAATATGTTATTATTGTTATATCTTTGTTTAAACACAAATTTCTTAGTCCCAGAGTACTGATGTTACCTAGGGGTGGGGGGGTGTGGCGCCCTGCCAACGCAGGAAACCACATATCTCTCTGCTGAACAGCTGGGTTTCCACAGCAGGCACCACTACAAACAACACCTTCCACCCCAGCACAGTAGGGGGAGCTCAACCTGCTGCACTTAGGCAGGATCGCCTATAAATACTGCTGCTGGGGGCGGAGTTAGTCAGAGTGTGGCAGACGCTAGAAGAGCTGCAGGAGAGTGCTGGTGCCACGAGTAGGCCCAGGCCAGAGACGCAGACTAGCAGTCCCACCAACTAAGTGGGACTGAAGGCAGGGAGCCTGAAGGAGAAGCAGAGACAGGGGAGCAGGTAGCTCAGATCGCGAGTTCACCCCAGAAGAGAAGCCGGATATTGGGGATCCGCATCAGTGGAGAACTCCAAGTCCCACTGGAAACCCCTTGGCACCGAGGAAGCTTCAGCTACCCGTCTCCTGAAAGAGTCACAGAGAGGGAGCCAGAACTAGCAGGGCGCTGCAGTTCAGGAGAAAAGGTCCTCCCGAAGACCGCACAGGAGAGGGAGAAACAGAAGAAGAGAGTGGAGGCAAGTCCAGATTTAATAGACTGCGCCTCATCACACACACAGAGGAGCAGGCCTTATACCCACTTGCTGTGGGAGCCCACTGTGCAGCCCAGCTACCCGTCATTGCTTTGGGACATTTGCCTGAAAACCACCAGGAGAAAAGTAAAGAGGCTTTGGCTGTGTTTGTGCATTCTTTCCTATCACCCACCGTGTCCCCCTATAGACTTTACCTATAACCGTCCCGGCTCTGTTGCATTCTGCCCATCCTCACCAATCTGCCCCGGAGGTCCAGTCCTGCCTGCGGGGACTATCCCATCACTACCGCAATCCCACCGACCTCCGGAGGACTGTAGCAGCGCTGGTGATTCCTCACCAGACACAGCAGGTGGCGTCACGAAGACAACCTTGTAAATAATCCTTGTAAATAATTCCCCTTTTTCATTGACCCCAGGGCCACAGCCTCGGGCAGCCACCCGTGACATCCTGGACCACAACCGAGCCCGAGCCCTGAGTACCCTGCCCTGGGCGAGTCACAAAATGGCGTCACGAACAGGATCCCGTGCCCGGTATCACCGGGTACTGTGTGCCGTTTATTAACTGTAAAGTGTGACTGTGAAAGTTCCGCCGCCATTACTGCGCTGAAGAGTGGGAAGAAGGGGGGCGTGCCAGTCTGCGGAGCGCGAAACTGAAACCCCACCCCCGGCTCAGCAAATGGGGAACCAATTAATGTAATGGGGGTTAGAAAAGTGCCCATAAAGGTGGGAGGGTAGAATTACAAAATCAAGGGTTCCTTGTAGTAGCAGAAGCCACTAATGCAAATGATCCTTATGTTATCTTGGGTACCAATGTTGTTAGCAATTGCATGCAGGAGGTTTTGTCTTTGCTTCAACAGATTGCTGAAACTGCCAGGCCTGGTCAGAGGAAGATTATCCAACATGAGATCAGAGCCATCTTACACCAACAACAGGTAACAATTACAGGTGGTGAAATTGGTACAGCACGGGTGACAGACCCGATACCTATTGTGATACCCCCAATGAGTGAAATGATGGTATGGTGTCGAACAGCTATAGGTCTGAGAGGGAAGGACTATCAACCTTTAGTGGAGCCCGTGAGTACAGAGCACAGACCTACACTGTTGACAGCCAGGGGGGTGGTTAATTTACACAATGGGAGAGTGCCAGTTTGTATCTTAAACTTTGGCAGTGAAGAGGTTGAATTACCCAGGTATACCACCGTTGCCAAATTATACACTGTCAGCAACAACGAGATTCAAACAGCGCAAACCGACCTCCACGAGGAAGGGGCAAAAACTGATCAAACAATTAGGCCGCTGGAGGACTGGTGCCAGCAGCTCCATGTCGGAACTGACACCACTCCTGTGTATGAAAAACAAGGTGTGTGTCGGGTAGCCCAAGAATTTGAACAAGTTTTCAGTAAGCAACCACTTGATTTTGGTAGGATAAAAGGGGTACAACACCACATCCCCACAAGTACACATCCACCAATTAAAGAGCGGTATAGGCCAATTCCACCTGCACATTATCAAAAAGCCAAAGAAATGTTACAGGACATGAAAGACGCAGGGGTTATACGAGATAGTTGTAGTCCCTGGGCAGCCCCATTAGTCCTAGTAAAGAAAAAGGATGGCAGTATGAGGATGTGTGTAGACTATAGGCAGATAAACCGCATAACACACAAAGATGCTTACCCGTTACCACGTATAGAAGAATCTTTAGCTGCGTTGAAGTCTTCCAATTACTTCTCCACCTTAGATCTCACTAGTGGGTATTGGCAGGTGTCCGTAGCCGAAGAAGACCGAGAGAAGACGGCATTTGCAACACCTATGGGCCAATGTGAGTTCAACAGCATGCTTTTCGGACTATGTAATGCACCCGGAACCTTCCAGAGGTTGATGGAGAGTTGCCTGGGGCATAAGAACTTTGAAACAGTACTGCTCTACCTGGATGACGTGATTGTGTACTCTAAGACCTATGAGGAACATGTCGCCCATCTAAGAGAAGTGTTTGAAGCTCTGGCAAAATACGGGATGAAGCTGAAACCATGAAAATGCCACCTGTTAAAGCCAAGAGTGCAGTACCTAGGACACATAGTCAGTGCTGAAGGCGTGGCCCCTGATCCAGACAAGGTGACAGCAATCAAAGAATGGCCAGAACCCAAAACCATCCAAGAGGTACGTCAATTCCTGAGTTTGGTGGGCTACTACCGAAGGTTCATCAAGGAGTATACCAAGAAGGCTGCTCCTCTGCAAGACCTGCTAGTAGGCCAACCCATGAAGGCCAAGGCAAAGGATTCTCCGTGGAGATGGGGTAAAGAGCAGGAAGAATCATTCCAGACGATGAAAGAGGCCCTGACAGGAGAAGAAATCCTAGCTTACAGACAGCAAGGAGAGAGTAATCGCCTATGCCAGCCGGAAGTTGCGACCCACAGAGAGGAACTCAGAAAACTACAGTTCCTTCAAGCTGGAATTCCTGGCCTTAGTCTGGGCCATCACCGAGAGGTTTAAACACTACCTAGCCTCTAGCAAGTTCACCGCCTACACGCATAACAATCTGCTCACCCACCTGGAAACTGCAAAGTTGGGAGCCATGGAGCAGAGATGGATGGCCAGACTCTCCAACTACCAATTTACCATCAAGTGCCCGGCTGGGCACCAAAATGGAAATGCAGATGCCTTATCCAGGATGCCTCATTTATCTGAAGGAGGTGTAGCTGAAGACGAGCTGGAAGAAGTGGAGTTACCTGCCTTCCATCATGTAAGAGAAACCCCATGCCAGCAGACCCATCGAAACCTCTATACTGAAGCAGTAAACCTGTTATCTCACTTCGACTGGGGAAAGGCTTCAAGACCCGGCTGTAGGTCTAATCAAATAACTGATAGCCCAAGAGTCAGCAAAGCTGCCCGTAAACCCTCCGTCTGATGCTAAACATCTGTGGAATGAACGAGGTAAACTTTTCCAGTATCAAGATAAATTATGCCGGCGGTATATAAACCCTAGAACCCATGAGATGGCGTGGCAGATTATAGTGCCAAAATCAGACATTCCTGTGGTCCTACATGCCTACCAAAACAAAACTGGCCACTTCGGATGGAAGAAACTCGAAGTACTGCTCAAAAGCAGAATTTTATGGCCAGGTATGTGGACATCCATAGAAAAGTGGTGTAGAACGTGTCAAGCCTGTACCTTAAGAAGGAAAGTTGTGCAGAGTCAGAAAGCTAAGCTTGAGCCAATCATAACCACACAGCCTTTGGAATTAGTCGCCTTGGACCATGTGAAATTAGCTCCAAGTAGATCTGGCTATACATACGCCTTAACAATGGTAGACCTTTACTCAAGATTTCTGATGGTAGCTCCTGTGAAAGACTTGACAGCTGCAACTGCTGCAAAAACCTTCCAAAAAGTCTTCTGCAGACCGTTAGGATATCCAGAGCGTATTCTCACTGACCAAGGACCAGCATTCGAAGCGGAGATCTTTCAAGAGTTTTGCAAGATGTATGGCTGCAAAAAGATCCGAACGACCCCGTATCATCCTCAAACTAATGGACTCTGTGTAAAGATGAACAACATCGTCATTGACATGCTGAAAATTCTCCCGTTGGAAAAAAGGAATCAATGGCCTGAAAAGTTGCCTGACTTAATCGACATGTACAATCATATTCCAGTCAGTTACACCAATTGTACACCAGTGTATCTGATGAGAGCTCGGACAGGAAAATTACCCGTGGACTTAGAACTCGGTGTAGTGGATCCTGAAGCAGATCAGACTATCTCAAACTGGAAAATCCATCAACAGGAACAGTACGCAAAAGTCCAACAAAGTGTTGAAGATAACCTAGAGAAGTCCCGGACAAAACAGGCAAAAGATTACAACAAGCATGCTCCAGCAGATATCATACCACCTGGAAGTTTAGTACTAAAAAGAAAAAGAACTCATCATAAATTGGATGACAAGTGGGAAAGTGAACCCTACGTCCTGTTGTACTTTGTTCATGATAACCCCAAGACCTGTATCACCAGTAAAGATGGTGGAAGAACTAGACAAACAGTGTCCAGAAACCATTTGAAAAGATGTCCTTCAAATTGGGAAAGTCTAGAGACCTATGACTAAACAATTCAAGAGTTCGAACCAAACCCAGATCCAATCTCAATCCCTGATCCCATTCCAGAACAAAAGAAAAGAGTGATCCACACAGATCTTGGAGATTTCCCTGAAGATTGGCCTCAACTAGATGGAGCCATCATCATCCCAGTAATAAACTCTTACCAACCACAAGAAGTTCCAAGAAATCAGGAAGAGATACCCGTTGCAAGAGAATCTGAGGATGCTGCAATCGGTACACCTGCTAGCCCAGTAGTGAGACTAAGGCAACGCAGAAACTCACCTGAACCACCAACACCAATAAACACTTCACCTAAGACAGTGACACCTGTAGTGCGAAAATCACATAAGAGCACACGAGGTCAGCCCCCGTCTAGGTTCTGAGAATGGGTGTAAGATTTAATACATTTGAAAGCATATGTAAATAAGAAACTGTACAAATAGAAGTGTAAATAGTAGTGTACAGAAGGGTGGAGGAACTGGGCCCAGTCCCAATCACATTAAGTTAGGAACAGAAAGTGCCTGGGGCAGGGAGGGACCAGGTGTCCTAAGCCGAGACACCCATAGGGACCCCTGTTGCTGTTAACATGTGAACATTTGAAAAGACTTTTTCCCCTTTCCTTACGCGGAGCGTACAGAGACATTACTGTAAGGACTCTATTGAACTTTTACTCCTTTGAACTTTGAACTCTTTAAAAACTCAATGGACTACGGCTAATGGACTAACGTAGCCACAAACTTTAAAAGCCTACGGTGGATGGACTAGCACCGTGTGGACTTACCCGTTTTTCTATTTTTTTATTTTTCAATATTTTTCTTAGTGTCTTTTTGTAATTTTTCATTTTTCAAATAAGTAAATATGTTATTATTGTTATATCTTTGTTTAAACAAAAATTGATCAGTCCTGGAATACTGATGTTACCTAGGTGGGGGGGGGGGTGCCCTGCCAATGCCAGAAAACCACCAGTAAAAAGGTAAAGAGACTTTGGCTGCGTTTGTGCATTCTTTCCTATCACCCACCGTTTCGCCCTATAGACTTTACCTATAACCGTCCCGCCTCTGCTGCATCCTGCCCATCCTCACCACTCTGCCCCGGAGGTCCCAGTCCTGCCTGCAGGGACTATCCCATCACTGCCGCAATCCCACCGACCTCCGGAGGACTGTAGCGGCGCTGGTGATCCCTCACCAGACACAGCAGGTGGTGTCACGAAGACAACCTTGTAAATAATCCCTGTAAATAATTCCCCTTTTTCACTGACCCCCAGGGCCACAGCCCGGACCACAACCAAGCCTGAGCCCTGAGTACCCTGCCCTGGGCGAGTCATTAATAGTTTGCAACATTAAAAGCCCAGTACCTACAGAGACTGTCCTGTATGAACTTGTTACATATTCTTGAACTCTGCACTTTCATTATTTATTTATGGACCATAACTACCACAGGACTGGTTGTGGTAAAGACTTATTTGTAAATATCTATCAGACCGGAGGCAATAGACTAAAACCCCCGGAAAGACTGCTTTTTGAACTTTGAACTCTTTTTGAATGTTTAAGTGGTTTTTGTACTTTTATTTTTAAGGCTCTGCAAATATTAATTAATTGTTATACTAATTGTTTGTTTTTCTATAGTCCCGGAGTATTGTCTTTAACTGAGGGGGAATGTGGCACCCCAGGGGTTAAGTGCCACAGTAACATCAACAAGGGTTCACTCCCCCACACAACACTGAACACTGCACTAGCGCCTCTAGGCCAGAAGGGGGAGCTAAAGCAGCTCCCCTATATATTCTGGTGTAGACAGGAAGTGAGTAGTTCAATGCAGTGCAGCACTGAGGAAGAACAGACTGTGGTGTAAAGGGGCTTCTCCACAGTCTGCTACTCAATTCCAGGCCTAGCCAGGAGTTTGAGTTACTGGAGGAGCGCACAGACCGGATACCGGATCTGAAACTGTGACTGATACACGCAGCATAGTAAACACCAGGATAGTGGAGGTTGTAGATCTACACTGTACCTCAGTGAAGCAACACGGCGGGGTCAGAAGCACACGGAAAGACTCAATTTGCCTAGAAAAGGGGGTACCTGTGAGGAGAGACAGGGCCAGCAGCTCAGCTAAAGCAGCAGGGCCACACACAAGGCGCAGGAGTGGGAAGCCAAGGACCCGGTCAGGGTGGGAGCAACCCGGCCCCTGTACAGACTCCGTGGACAGTACTCTGCTAAAGAACATCTGCAGTAAAGACTTGGAAAACGACAAAACCGTGAGTCTGTGTGATCCTTGCACTAAAACCCTGTGTTCCCTCACAAGCAGCTATCACTTCCACTACTATTCCCATCCTGCAACATCCATAGACTATTACAACCACTGCCCCGGGGAACCAAGCTCTACCCGCGGAGAGCTGTTATATCACCGGCTGCCAAACATCATCCCCAAGGGTTTTGCAGCAGCGGTGGTCACCCTGACCACAACCTGTGGGTGGCGTCACGACAAACTCCCATGTAAATATTCCCCCCAATAACTTGTGGGCTTGGAACATGGTCCGGACCCAGACTGCCGTGACATCCCCAGCATATACTCCGGTCCGGTACCGAGTATCCCGTCCCAGTGGGCTCCACATTGGCATTGTATACCAGTTGCTATGACAACCATCATGTGACCACACTCACACTACAGGTCCGAGACGGCACCAGCATACAGCTGGTACCCATTAGTCCTCTAATGAGAAGGTATTTAATTCAGTTTACTTGCACAATGTGACCACTTCCCCTGACGAAGCTGCGCACCAGCAGCAATATGCATGGGGCCTGGGTGCTCCCTGGTCTGACTGCTTCTACCTCGCTCTGGCAACCTTGCAACCCTGACTATGTGATAATCTCTGGTTAACTGGGTAACTATACACCTGATGGTCAATTGATTGTTCCTGACCCCATCTGGGCCAATACACCTGACTGGGTGTATGGGGTTCAGGCACAGCATGTGTATCCACCCCTGCATTACCATGCTTACTATGTGTCTATAATACTGTCTACTTGCATTGTGTTCAAAAGTATGGTCTGTGCATATATAGCTGTGGCCTATGTGTACTCATATATGTACAGTGCTGTGCAAATTAATTGGGACAAAGCATTTTTTTAACAAAAATCGTAAGTTGGTTACCAGTCAGTGATTCAAACCAGTTTTAACTGCTTTGAACAGGTGTGAGTGTACAACCTTGAGTAACAAAATGTGGTTTGACTGGTTTTAGAGAAAATAACCGCTAGCTGCCCCCTCAGCTTCAGTTGAGAGCTTGTTTCTGTGAGGAGTGGCTTAGTGTACTTTTTCTCTCAGTGTGATTCGTGCCTGTGATTCGCCCAGGGTATGGGGACTCGGGTATTTGGGCCCTCTTCTTCTGTGGGGATTGTCAACGGTGGCCTGCCCAGACTCGTGGCCCTGGTGTCTACTTTTAAAAAGGGGAGTAGAGAATGGGAATAAAGTTTATATTGTAGTTCTCGTGACACCACCCGCAGCTTCTGGTGATTAAGCACTAGCGCCGCTTAAGTCCTCTGGAAGGTGGTGGTATAGCGGCCTTGATGGTACAGCTCCCTGCAGGTGGAGCTAACCCCCTGGGGCAGTGATGGTAGGGGTGCTGGTGATGGATGGATGAGCAGGGGTGCGGGGAAGGAACTGACACACACACCGCTGGTTGTCCTTTACCTTTTTACTGGTGTTGAAGCAGGTAAATCATCCAGAGTACCGGATGTTCAGGATGCACTTCAGGGTCTCCACATCGAGTGAGTATAAGGCCTCCTGTTTGCTTTTCCCCGTGTGTGTGTGAAGTCTCTGCCTGTGTAGAACTTGGCTGGCCTCCTCTGCTCTCTCTCTTTCTCTTCCTGAGCTGTCCTCGGGATGCCCTCTGTTGACTACCGCTAGTCCTTTCCCTATGGTGCCTGGCTCCCTGGTATTTGACTGCGCAGGAGTCCGGGAGACTGAAGTCTCCACGGTGTTCCGGGGTTCTCCACTGGGCCTGATGCACTCCAGTGGACGCGGACTCCGGTGTCCAGTGGTTGCTCGGGGGTGAACCCAACGCTGGCTCCACGGTCCCCCCACTGTTCTGCTTCTTCTCCTTGCCTCTCGACCCCACTCTTGGGTCTTGCAGGGCTACCGGAGACTGGTCAGGGTAACTGGCACTTCCTTGGAGCTCTTGTAGCGTCAGCAACACTCTGACTAACTCCTCCCCCAGCACCAGTATTCATAGGGGATCCTGCCTGAAAGCAGCAGGTTGAGCTTCCCCTACTGTGCTGGGTGGAAGGTGTTGCATGTAACTGTGTACCCGCTGTGGAAACCCTTCCATGCTGCGGGTGAGTCTGTGGGTACCTGTGGTTAGCAGGGCACCACAATTGTAAAAATGGATGTTACTCCACGGAAGAGGTCTAGAATTATTACTCTTAATGAACATACAAGTTTGATTGCAAGAGAAATCTCTTCCACCATGGAAAATCTGCCATTTCAAGAATAGTTCGCACACACAATGAAACTGGATCGTTTTCTCTAAAATGAAAAGGGAAATGTGGAAGAAAAAGGAAAACGACACCAAGAACTGATAAAACACTTATCAGAAATAGTCAAATTAATGCAAGGAAAACTTGCTTTGTCCCAATTAATTTGCACAGCACTGTATTCAAGCCTAGATTTGATACTGAATTTCGCATATGGTCATACTGCCTTAGGCTGGTTTCACACTGGCGTTCCCCTCTGCAGCGTTCTGCGGAGGGGAACCGCCATGTGAGCACAGCCAGCGCAAGCCCCTATGTTTATAATGGGAGCGCACAGTGCTGCACTTGACTGCGCATGACCGTGAGCTCCATTCACTGTAATATGTGATTTGTACGTAGGCGGATGCATGCACACAAATCACACACTTTCGTCCGCACCAGGGACACGACATGTTGCACTGGCTGCACTGGCTGCGTTCACATGGCGGTTCTCCTCTGCAGAACGCTGCGGAGGGGAACGCCAGGGCAAAACCAGCCTTACTGTTGGTTGTTCACATCTTGTTATTGCTTATATATGTTGTTACCCCTGGTGGGCTAATAAAGCCATCTCCTGGTTCCCCAGCTGGCTGTTGCATTTACAAATACAGGCATGCCCTTCTAGCAGTACTACTGGAACACTTTTATGTGCCATTTTTGTATTGTATTACCTCATAACTCGTACTATCTGCTATTTGACGGGTCATACTGTAACGGATTCCCCCACATGGGTTCAGGGTTACCACATACCCCCAACAGCTGCTTCTGTCATCTGGGTAAACTAGAGGGCTTTGGCCACTCTTGGACACATCACTGAGTACAGGGTCTGGGCTTTCCGCCATCTGGCAGGGTTCAGTATATACCCTATCCCCGCTAACCGATATATGAGTGCTTCTCTTGATGAACCATCTGCTAGCGGACACCCCACGCCCTGTACCACCACTCTCCTTTTACAGATATTTTTATAATTAGCATACAATTGATGTTGTCCTAGTTGAGTGGTATCTGTTGGCTTACTAACTTCTGACCTAAGCACAACTGTCCTATGAACAATTGCCATCTCTGCGCATATTATGCATTCTAATATTTAATGCGGGCTGCCACCTGCTAACATTAACATACAGGTTTTTGTTCACATTGTATATATGATCCATACTGTTATCAATGATTGACTGTTAATGTTTGGTCCATATGTGACTACTCTATGTACTGCATGCCTACAATTACACATGTCAGGTACTCTATGATAATATTGCCATGGTACATACTCCTGTGATTGTTCTATATGCGGTCCACGACCAAGGGAGCACTCCATGGTTTTAAATGTTTTTATTCTTCCCCACATTGTGCAATAATAAAGATTTTCCTTTTATACATTTTTTTGACTCTGTGTTGTGCTGTTGCTGCCTATGTGCCACGTCTTTTCTGTTTCTGCACTATTGCCTTACCTGGCACTGTGAGCACCCCTTATACCAATTCTATTGTGGTGCACCCATAACCCCCTTACCGTACTAGGGACAGGGGACTATGCTGGTTGCCCAATGAAGGCCCGTGGCTGCTAGGTCAGGGCTCTTTGTGTCGAGGCGCGTCCAGGAAGTAGGTAGACAGGCAGCGCTGAGAATGGTAAGCCCAAGCGGAGAGGAACACACAATGGGGTGCACTGGACAAGCCATCCTGGTTACCAAAGACTACCTGAGCCACCACTGTACTTGCTTATAACCTGAAGTGCCTGACAAGAAATCCAAGTAAACCAGGTTGAAACTCAGCATTGTGTCAGACTGTTCATTTCGCGCCTGAGGAGAGGTAGACTGAAATACTGCGCAGGCAGCAGGAGCCTGCCTGAGAGTGTTTCTGATCCATCTCCACAGCCAGCTGAGCCCTGCTGCCTCCCCATCACTCCAAATCACCTTAACTCTGGATGCCCTGGATGCCATTAGTGTAGGGCAACCAACCTGGCATTATGCGTGGGGCTTCGCAGCAATTTTAAAGAGGACCTGTCACCCCCCCCCATGGATGTGAATCTAAGGGCAGCACTGAATGCAGCATGCCGCCCCTGAAAATGGCTGCTCCAGTATGAGCGGTGCATAGAGGAGCTGTGTGTCAGTCACAGTCTCGGATCCAGTGTCCGTTCTGTGCGCTCCTCTGGGGCGAGAGGTGATGGCACTCAAGCCAACCACGAGGGCCCACAAGGGTCCGAGCCACCGCCATACTGTCTGGAGACGCACACAGTGAGAAAAGAGAGAGTAAAGCCTGGAAAGGACAGAGAAAGAGTGAGGTCACAGAGAGGAACAACTTGGCTGCAGGGAGTAAAGAGGAACCCGGAGGGGAGAGTTGTAACCTGTGTAAAGACCTGTACCTTGAACTGTAACTGAGCTGTTATGCTGAACAAACTGCTAAGTAAACACGGTGAACCCTGACTCTGACTCCCTTGCATGATGCTCTATTGCCTGCACATGATTCCCTCCAACAGGACTGCAGAGAAATCCAACCTGGAGAGCCACAGCCTGTTAGCTCTGAACCCTGAGGAAAGGAAGGCTGCAGCAGCAGGACCATAAGTGTATTGCATCCACCACAAGCCTAACAATACACCATACATCTAAATCATCACTGCCCCGGGGAATCAAGTTCTACCCGAGGAGAACTATTACAACTTCAGCTGCTTTAATATCATCCCTGGAGGTTCTGCAGCAGCGGTGGTCCCACTATTGACCACAAGCCGTGGGTGGCATCACGACAAACTATTATCCCCTGTAAATATTCCCCTTTTACTTGCCAGGGCCCGGGACACGGTCCAGACCAGGCCCTCCGTGACTTCCCCAGTAGCAATCCGGTCCGGTTCCGAGTACCTCCATACCAGTGGGCTCGACATTTGTCATGGCAAACAACAAACACAGTAGCAGGCAAACACAAACACATACAAACACATAGAAAACACCTTCTAAGGTGTCAAAGAGGTGACAAACTACTCAGAAAACACAACAAACACATGGAAAAGTGACAAGTTCATATAAATATGGGAAAAGAAAAGAGCTGGACGAGTAAAAGGAGGAGACACAGATATAGGCATGTCATGCCCTTCTAAAATCATGTCAAACATATACACAATCAAAAATCCACAAGCCTTTAGTCTCCCCAGGCTGCTGTGCGGAGACGGGGTTGAGTAGGGTGTCCCCAGCAAACTGCTGGTCTGTAAGGAAGGTGCAGGCGGAGATATTATGTTGCCTTCATCCAAAGGTGGTGCTCTCTATGACTGACAGCGCTCAACACCAGCAGGTGTGTCCACTTCCAAAAGAACTGACAACCTGCCAATCACACTGCCTGTTGAGGATAAAGAGGTGGACGGTCTGCACGAAGAGCACGTGGATGCACTTGATGGAGCAGATGGTGGTTGGCCCGGCCCGCTAGCCCGCATTGTAGCACAGTGAGCTTCCCACTGCGACTTGTGCTTCATATCCATGTGACGGTTCATGCATGAAGTACGCAAACTATTGAGTTTTTGGTCTCTACTTAGGCTATTTTCAGATTACGATTTTGTTAAATCCGATGCTGTCCGATGAAAATCGGACAGCATCGGATACTCAAAATCGGATGCAATCGTAAGCCATCCGATCCGATTTTTTATCAGATCCAATTTAAATGGCTGGGGGAGGTTTTGGAAATGGTCTAGGGTATTGAGCATGCTCAATACAGAAAATCGGATCCGATATCAGATCCGATTTTCTATCCGATCCGATCCCCCATAGACTCCCATATTGTTTTAATCGGATCGCATCGGATCACATCGGATACGATGCAATCCGATTTTTGAATCGGATACCAAAATTGGAGCAGTCTCCGATTTTGGCTCCTGTAAAAAAATCGGACAGAATCGGATCGGATGCAAATCGGATGCCATTAAGTGTACATCCGATCCCCATTGGAGAACATGGGGGCTAAATCGGATCCAATGCTGTCCGATTTTTATCGGACAGCATCGGATTTAACAAAATCGTAGTGTGAAACCAGCCTTAGAGATTAGTGACAAATCGTACAGATCATGTCGGGCCCACTGGGACGGGGGTACTTGGTACCGGACCGATTCTGCTACTTGGGAAGTCACGGGTGGTCCTGGTCCGGACCGTGTCCCGGGCTTGGCAATAAAAGGGGAATATTTACAGGGGATTGTCAGTCGTGACGCCACCCACTATATGCGGCCAGTGAAGGGGCCGCCGCTGCTGCAGAACCTCCGGGGATGATGGAGTAGCAGCTTAGATGTAATAGTTCCAGTGGGTAGAACTGTTTTCCCCGAGGCAGTAAGGGTTAAGTCTATTGTGGAATGTTCAGTACACTTACTGTGCAGACGCTGCAGGGATCTCTCCTCTTTGCTGGTGCTGACAGGCTGCGCTGTGACTCTGCAGGTGGAGGGCTTTCTGTAATCCTGTATGGAGAGAATCACTTTCATGCAGAGACACAAGGGAGGCAATCTCAGGGTTCTCCGTGTTTACTCTCAGTTCTTCAGACAGTTCACAAGTCAGTTACAGCTCTTACAAAGTTCAGTACAATTCAAGTACAGTTCTTACACGTCTCAGTTCTTAATACACGGGCACACTCTCCCTCTCTCCGGGTTCCCTTTACTCTGCAGCCAGGACTCTCTCTCTGTGACCCCTCACACAGTCTCTGTGTCCTTTCCGGGCTGTTCACATTCTCTGTACACTTGGTGGGTGTCTCCGGACAGTATGGCGGTGACTCGGGCCCCTGTGGGTCCTCCTGTTTGTCACTGAGCTGCCTGTCTTTTGGGGTAGGGAGCCTAACGTGAAGCTGTGGTCCCCGTCGTGTTGTTTGGGGATGCCGGGTAAACTACGGTCCCCTCTAGAGCCGACACTCTACTCAGCCCAGCCTCCAGCAGTCCTCAAGTGTGAGGCTCTACCAGGCTCCTTCTCTCTGCGTCTCTCGGTATCATAGGAGGGCTACTCTGCCTGCAGTCGGTAGCTTCAGCTGTATGTCTAGGGCCCGGGTATCACCGTCCCTCTCTGTCCTCTCACACTCCTGGTGGTATTGGCTTCGGACGTGCTTTCTCTCTCCTCCGGCTCACCCTGGCTCGGTACAGATTCTGCGCTCCTACACCATACACTCTCAGGACATGTGAGTCTCTCTGTCTGCTCAGTTTCACTCAGCCTTCTGCTGTTCTCTGGCCTGTGCTTAGTCTTTGCTGTTCAGCTCACTATGGCCTACTCTTGGTCTTTACAGCTCGGCACCCTGGGCCTACTGAACTCCTTCCTCCTCCCCCTCACTATTTCTACTGTCAAGTCACCTGACTACATGCGTGCCCAACCCACTCATCTAAATCCACCACCCCTCAATTGCCTAGAGTATCCAATCTTAGGGCTGGATGCTGCCATCTACTGTACGTGGGTTATGTGGGCTGTGAGGGTGTTGTTGTGCAACAATTGTCCTACCTGCCTGGCTGCAGTTCCCTTTGTGGCCTCCTGGATGCAGGGGCGCTACAATCACATGAGTTGGGTCATCCTTTGCGATCTCAAAAAAGGCCCAGGCTAGGCAAGGCTTAGATCCCATGCAACCTGCTGAGCCAGCACGATGCTGTTGTTGACGTGCTTTCAGTACTCCGTCTCTGTCCAGGAAGGCGCAACCTAACCTCCTCATCAGTAGCATCCTCCTCTACCTCCGCTGCTGACCTCATCGACAGGCTGACTGTGGGTTGACAGTAAGTGGGATCTCCAACCTCATCATCACCCTGTGTGTTCTCACACCCTCATTCTCAGAGACAACCTTTTCCTGCCCTCAACGAAAAGTCAAGTTGTCGTTTCAATCAGGTATCTCAGTCTCATCAGCATCTTCCTCATTGTCTCCACCAACAGGAGTTACAGTTTGGGAAGGACGGTCTACATTAAGCTCAGAACCTTCTTCATCTGGGCCTGGATCCACTCACAAAGCTTCTGGACATCAGTGCAGATCATTTCCTCGTCTGGACTCACTGCAGCTTTGGAGCAGACCTCTAATTCCAGGCTATAGTGTGACTGAACTCAACCATCTGTGTTACCCGATACTTAGTAGGGCGGCTGGATACTTGGGAGCTTGGAGGAAGCAAGTACGATTAGGGTGACACTTCAGAGTATTTGGGATGTTGAAGTTGAGGTGGAGGAGAGGCCACTTGATAGAGCACTTGAGATCCATTCAAGCACCCGTTCTCTTTGTGCTTCATCTACCATTGGTAAGCGATGGTCGTGTCCGTACGAAAGGGATCATATCAGATTGTCCACGGAAAGAAGTAGACATCTTACTTTGGCTGGAAGATGGTCTTTCTTCAGCAGATGTTACTGTTGCTTTACCACCTAACCCACGTACACAAACCTTTTTGCCCTTTCCACCACCCTGATTCCCCTTTCCACAAGCAGCAGGCCTTTTGCCACTCATTTTGTATGTGATCAAATTGGCAACTCTGCAGTTGTTGGGAAAAAAAATTAGGATGAAAATCGAGCAGAGCTGAGTGGCCAAACAGTGGTACTAAGTCCAAACTATTACCTGGGCAGTTAAAAATTAGTCTGAACTAGACAGGTGGTGTAGCTCGTTTCACAAGTGGGCTACACCACTGTCTAAATGACACTGCTACTAGGCCCAAACTATTACCTGGGCTAGGTGCAGTTAAAAATTAGCCTGAACTAGACAGGCGGTGTAGCTTGGTTCACAAGTGGGCTACACCACTGTCTAACTGACTCTGCTACTAGACCAAAAAAATTGCCTAGACTAGCTGCAGCAAAAAAATGGCTACTGGATAGACAGGCGGTGTAGCTTATTTTACAGCTGGGCTACACCGCTGACTACCAGACACTGCTACTAGCCCAAAGATTGCTGAGTAGATGTAGTAAAATTGGCTACTGGATAGACTGGCGGTGCAGCTTACTTTACTGCTGGGCTACACCGCTGTCTAATGACACTGCTACTAGGCCCAAACTATTACCTGGGCTAGGTGCTTAAAAATTAGCCTGAACTAGACAGGCGGTGTAGCTTGTCACAATGCTACACCTGTCTAACTGCTCTGATAGCAAAAAAATGCCTAGACTAGCTGCAGCAAAAATGGCTACTGATAACAGCGGTAGCTATTACGCTGCTACACGCTGACTACAGCATGTACTAGCCAAAAAAGATTGCCTGGACTAGCTGCAGTAAAAAATTGGCTACTGAAGACAAGTGGTGTAGCTTTCTTCACAGCAATGCTACACTACCTGCCCTAAAGGATTGCCTGAGCTCGATTTGGCGAGATGCTGTGAAAAACACTTGCACAGCACTGGCACACACCTGCCTGGCAAAAACTAATAGGAACTGCTCTAACCTAGCCCTCAAAAGGGCTGATATTATAACTAGTCCCTACTTCTATGAAGTTGCCCTGCAAAGGGCTGATATTTACAACTAATTCCTACTCCTTACTTTGCGCTGCCGAAGTCCACTTACTTCAGAGAACACACAGGTCAGTGATGTTCAAACAGGTTTTCTTTATTGAATCCTACGCGTTTCAGTGCCCTCCTGGCACCTTCCTCAGGGATACCCTGAGGAAGGTGCCAGGAGGGCACTGAAACGCGTAGGATTCAATAAAGAAAACATGTTTGAACATCACTGACCTGTGTGTTCTCTGAAGTAAGTGGACTTCGGCAGCGCGGACTGTTATACACCTCGGTTTTCCTCACATCTTCCTGTGATTCCACGTGCGAGTGGTGGGTGGAGGTCCAGCGGCAGCCGCCAGGATATCATTACTACATGTCTGCATGCCAGTTGTGGGTTTCACAACTAACATAGGTGAGTGTTTTCCATATACACCACTTTTTCATAGTGTCTGAGTGATAGGGCACTATTGCGCCTCTTGTTTCCCTTCCCCTTTCTTTTATTCTACTCCCTACTTGTCTGAAGTAGCCCTCAAATGGGCTGAGATTCTAACTAGTCCAGTGATGGCGAACTCGAGTCCTCGAGTGCCACCAACAGTGCAGGTTTTTAGGATTTCCTCAGCATTGCACAGAGGTTGAAATCATCACCAGTGCAGGTGATTATATTATCACCTGTGCAATATAAGGAAATCCTGAAAACCTGCACTGTTGGTGGCACTCAAGGCCTGGAGTTCGCCATCACTGAACTAGTCCCTGCTCTTCCTTCAAGCCTATAACCCTCACCGAGAACTAATCCGCTGCACCATCCCACCTCTCCCCCTCCTACTGTCTCACACCCATCCCCTATAGACTGTGAGCCCTTGTGGACAGGATCTCTGCCCTAATGTACCTGTATGATTTATTCGTCGTTATTTATGTTCTCATCCTTGTTCTGCCCTTACACACGTAAAGCGCCATGAAATCAATGGCGCTATATAAATAAATAATAATAATAATACTCCCTAAGCCTATCTGTCTATCTAACTTGAGATTCGCTCACAATCTATATAACTAAAACTCTATAGCGCCCACAGCAGCAGTAGACTGACTGACTGACACACAACTGCAGCACTGAGGAAATGGTGGCGATGGGTAAAATGGCCGGGTCTTATAGGGCAAGTGTGGCACCCCATGGGTTAATATGCCACAATAACACCACATAGGTTTTCTCCCCACTACACACTGACAAACACTAGCACCTCTGGGCCAGGAGGGGGAGCACCACCTGCTCTCTTAAAAACTCCAGCTCACGAGGGAGAGCTCAGTTCAGCTCGGAGCAGGGCTGTGAAGAGGACACTTAGAGCAGAGTTAGCTCAGTGCAGACCTAGCAAGGGTCAGAGGAACAGGAGAACTACAGACAGAGGAACACGTCTGGGAGCTGGAGTGACACTTTCACTTGCCCCAGAAGAGCGCACAGAACGGACACCGGATCCAGTGGCCAGATAAATTACCTGATTTGGAGACTTATACAACCACGTTCCAGTAAGTTCTACAAACTGCACTCCAGCCTACCTTATGCGTGCAAGACCCGGTAAGCTACCAATTGATCTAGAAATGGGAATTGTAAAACCAGATACAGAAGTAGAAGAAGAATAAGATTGGGATACCAAACGTCAGAAACAGTATCAACAAGTGCAAGAATGTGTAGAAAGGAGTTTACAACAAGCAAGAGCAAGACAAGAGAAAACTTTTAACAAACATGCTCAAGCAATGCCATTACAAGAAGGGTGATCAAGTTCTCAAGAGAAAGAGACGCACTGACAAACTGGATAATCAGTGGGAAACTGTGTCATACAAGTCTTACCATCTAACCTAGACAATGTTAAAACCTGTTTGTAAGTAAAGATAAGGAAGAACTTCAGCAGTCGTATCTCGTGACCAGCTAAAATTGTGTCCTGAAACACTGAAGACACCTGAAGTCACAGAACCCGTACAGGTCCAACCTATCCAAGAGAAAGAAAAAGAAGATTAAGTATTCCACACGGTACTAGGAGATTTCCCTAAAACATGGCCAAATTACCATGGAGCAGTTGTCGTACCAATGATTGCATTCCCTTCAATGGTGGAACCAAAACCAGAACCTGTGTTACCACCAGACCAGTGTTACCAGAACCAGTGTTACCAGAACCTGTGTTACCAGAACCTGTGTTACCAGAACCTAGTGGTTACCAGAACCGTGTTACCAGAACCCTGTTACCAAATGAGAAGAAGACCCAAGGCTTGAAGAACTGGAAGTAGAATCTGAAGAGGAAGAACAAATTCCTGGTCCTAGTGAACTTGCCAGTCCTGCAGTCAGATACCCATCTGCCATAATACCAAGCACCCCAAATAGGTACACGTCCACTCACACTATCAGACTAAGTCCACCAACATTGCACAGATCAGAGCGTAGTACACAAGGTCAGTTACCAGCTAGGTACAAAGATTAACATGTAATTAAGTGTGAAATGTAAATATGTTTGTTTAAGTGTAAAGTAAACGTAAATTGAACCCGGTAGACTGTGTCCAAGAGGGTGGAGGAACTGGATTGACCCCCATGTATATTAAGTTAGGGAAAGAAAGTGCCTGGGGGTGGTGTAGCGAATCCAGGCCTCCTAAGCAGAAACGCCCGTGGACAAATGTATATTGTTGTTGCAACGTTAAAAAGCCCAGTACCTACAGAGACTATCCTGTATGAACTTTGAACTTTTCTCCTTATTTACTTATGGACCATATATACCACGGACTGGTTGTGGTAAGAACTCTCTTGTGAATATACTTATCAGCCCGGAGGCAATAGACTAAACCCCCGGAAAGACTGCTTTTTGAACTTTTTGGACTCTTTTCACATTTCACAGTGATTTTTGTACTTTTTACCTTTTAAGTCTCTGTTCAATATTAATTGTGTTTAATTGTTGTTTACTTGTTTTCACACAGTCCCGGAGTACTGTATTTAACTAAGGGGGAATGTGGCACCCCATGGGTTAATATGCCACAATAACACCACATAGGTTCTCTCCCCACTACACACTGACAAACACTAGCACCTCTGGGCCAGGATGGGGAGCACCACCTGCTCCCTTAAATACTCCAGCTCATGAGGGAGAGCTCAGTTCAGCTCGGAGCAGGGCTGTGAAGAGGACACTTAGAGCAGAGTTAGCTCAGTGCAGACCTAGCAAGGGTCAGAGGAACAGGAGAACTACAGACAGAGGAACACGTCTGGGAGCTGGAGTGACACTTTCACTTGCCCCAGAAGAGCGCACAGAACGGACACCGGATCCGGTACTGTGTCTGGCACCCACAGCACAGTGAATCCAGGAACAGTGGGATCTCTAAATGCCCTAGTACCAGTGCAAAGCAACACGGAGGGTTCAGCACAGCACAGAGGACTCAAGTTGCCTAGCCAAATGGTACCAGCAGAACACAGAGAAAGAGTGAGAAGTCCCAGCAGCTTAGCTAGAAGCAGCAGCTCAGGACATACACACAGCGCAGCACGAGGAAGCTAATGACCCGGACAGGGTGGGGAGAGAGCTTAGCCCCATTACAGACTCCGTGGACTATAACCTGCAACAACATCTGCAGTAAAGCTTTGGAAAACAGCAGAACTGTGAGTCTGTGTATTGATTGCAACCTTTGCCCTACATTCAGTAACAGAGAGCTCCCACCTACAGAGCTATCAGCCTGTCAGCTCTGCAGACGGATTAGAAGAAGCTGCAGCAACAGGAGAAGAGGAGAATTGCACCTTTGACTACTAAACGTGAGTGTGTGTCCTTTAACCCCGTCTTCACCATTCGTATAAAGACTATACCATCACTGCCCCGGGGAATAGAGTTCTACCCACTGGAACTATTACACCTAAGCTGCCATTCCATCATCCCCGGAGGTTCTGCAGCAGCGGCGGCCCCATCACTGGCCGCATACGGGGGTGGCGTCACGACTGACAATCCCCTGTAAATACACCCCTTTTATTTGCCAGGGCCCGGGAAACGGACCGGACCAGGACCACCGTGACTTCCACCGCAGCAGACACGGTCCGGTACCGAGTACCCTTGTCCCAGTGGGCTCGACACAAGGACATGTGACATACACAGCCAATGACACATGCCCTTGCTTGTGTGCAAAAAATGCACTTTGCTGTTTGTGTGTGTGTGTGATTGGCTGACAGCCTGCACCACCCCACTGTACAGTATATGCAGTTAGGAGAAAAAAAGATGGAGATCAGCATTATTTCTGCAGCACTGATCTAAACCCGCCCCCCCCCGTACACTATACACTGAAATTGGATATTAACATTCATTAACAGTATTAAGGTTAGGGTTAGGGTTACGCTTTTGGTGATCGAACCGTTATCGAACATAACCTCGAACTGCCGAATTTGAAGCTAATTGTTTGCATTCGTTGAATGACTTGAACACCGACCAAAACAGCCGAATTTGAAATTGGCGAACATTTCGAATTGAACACTACTCATCTCTAAATGGGACTAGATCTTTGTGCACTTTTGGAAATGAATAAAACACAGCACTCACAGGATATTTGTTATACATAAAATCTCTCTCACTTCCAGATATAACACCTTTTTCAATTGCCATTGTCAATAAGTTCTCTGGTTCGCATTAAAATCCCTTGGTTGGATCCCTCTCCAGTGTGGTGTAGGTTGAACGATCATTTAAGATGTTTAAGCACATTGTGTTATAGATCTTGTGATCCATTAAGACGAGATTCCCTCCCCCCTTATCGGTGGGTTTTCAATATCAGCTCGTCATTCTTTGATAGCTTGTCCAATGTGACTCACTCCTCCTCAGTAAAGTTTGAAAAGTGAGCCCCTTTCCTAGTGCCTAATGCTCTGAGGTCACTTGTTACCTGACTGGTTTTACTTTTACTTGGTGGCAGTGCTGGCGTCAGCACCCGGCGCACCCGGGCAAGTGCCGGGGCCCGGATGCAGGGACAGGGCCCATTGGGCCCCTGAGTGCCCCCACATGTCATACTAGGGGGCCCCTGACCACTGCCCCCACATGCCATCCTTGGGGGCTCCCCCCCTCCATTACCGGCGGGCAGTCGCGCTGATCGCAGCCTGTCATGTATAGTGTGAGCTGCAGCCAGTGCCGCGTCTATTTCCTGTGTGTGCAGCTGCAGCTCACACTACACATGACAGGCTGGCTGCGATCAGTGCGACCGACCACCGGTAAGGTTAGAATGGAGAGGGGTGGAGGCATCACTAAGGGGACCCGAGGATGGCATGTGGCGGCAGCGGTCAGGGGCCCCTAGTATGACATGTGCAGGCTGCTTTCAGGGACCCACGGGCCCCAAGGATGAGGGTGGGGACAGCTCTCATGGGCCCCCCTGAGGATGAGTGTGGGGGAGCTCTCATGGGCCCCTAAGATGACATGTGAGGGCAGCTCTCAGGGGCCCCTGAGGCTGAGGTGTGGGGGCAGCTCTTAGGGGCCCCTGAGGCTGAGGTGTGGGGGCAGCACTCAGGGGCCCCTGAGGCTGAGGTGTGGGGGCAGCACTCAGGGCCCCCCCTAAGATGATGTGTGGGGGCAGCTCTCAGGGGCCCCTGTAGCTGAGGTGTGTGGGGGCAGCACTCAGGGGCCCCTTAGGATGAGGTGAAGGACAGCGCATAGGGTCCCCTAGGGGTGAGGAGGCAGCGCTCAGGGGGCCCCCAGGGGTAGGGTGGGGGGCAGTGCTCAGGGGGCCCCATCAGTGGCAAATTACACCCAGGGGGGAGACAGCCGCAGGGGGAGACAGCATGCTGGGGGAGACAGGTGCAGGAGAGAGACAGCGTGCAGGGGAGGGACAGCTTGCAGGGGAGAGACAGCGTGCAGGGGGAGACACAGCTTACAGGAGGGGACAGGCGCAGGGGAAGATAACATGCAGTAGAGACTGGTGCAGTGGAGAGACACAGTGCATAGGGGGAAACAGGCAACCAGAGGGAGTAGGTGCGCAGGGGGGACACAGTGCAGAGGAAGGAGATAGGCACAGAGGGAGACAGGTGTAGGGGAGAGACACAGCGCACAGGGAGGGAAACAAGCACAGGTAAGAGACAGGCTCAAGGGAGAGGCAGAGACAGCGCACAGGTGATGAGAAAGACTGCACAGAGAAAGTAGAGACCACACAAGGGAGAGACATGCACAGAGAGAGGAGAGAACGCACAAGGGGTGACAGGCACAGAGAAGGGAGAGACTGTGCACAGGATGGGAGAGACAGACAATGGGGGGAGAGACAGCATGGTAGGGATTACATTTGCGAGGGATATATAGATATATATTATTGTCCGCAACCTTTATAAAAAAAAAAAAAACACACATATATATATATTATATATATATATATTCTAATATATAATTACCCTAAGGCCACTTCCGTCATATTCGGCAGTGTTTCCGTCGTCATATGCGTGGCTGCCACACTCGCAATGCCTTTGCGAGTCCTTCCAGAGTCTCTCCTCACTCGCAATGCCTTTGCGAGTCCTTGCTGAGTCTCTCTCTCTCTTCTGCCACACTCGCAATGCCTTTGCGAGTCCTTCCAGAGTCTCTCCTCACTCGCAATGCCTTTGCGAGTCCATGCACAGTCTCTCACTCTCAGGACCTGAGATGATGTCACTGGTATGGGCGGGGCTATATCACATGACTGTGACATCATCACAGTCACTTTCATTGCTGCAGTCAGCACAGGAGACATCATGCCGCTGTCTCACATCAGACGTGTCCTCATCACTGATTCTCTGCCTCTGACATCCTGCGATCACAAGGGAACATAGAGGTGACAGAGACCCCGGACTGAGCCCCAAGAGCTGATCTCCAGGATACAGGTCAGAGGAGGCTGCACAGGAGCAACGCTCTGCAGTGAGCAGCCTGCACAGGAGCAATGCTCTGCAGAGGGGAGGCTGCACAGGAGTAATGCTCTGCAGAGAGCAGGCTGCACAGGAGCATTGCTCTGCAGAGGGGAGGCTGCACCGGAGCAATGCTCTGCAGAGATGAGGCTGCTCAGGAGCAATGTTCTGCAGAGAGGAGGCTGCACAGGAGCAATGTTCTGCAGAGAGGAGGCTGCACAGGAGCATTGCTCTGCAGAGAGGAGGCTACACAGGAGCAATGTTATGCAGAGAGGAGGCTGCACAGGAGCAATGTTCTGCAGAGAGGAGGCTGCACAGGAGCATTGCTCTGCAGAGAGGAGGAGGCTGCACAGGAGCATTGCTCTGCAGAGATGAGGCTGCTCAGGAGCAATGTTCTGCAGAGAGGAGGCTGCACAGGAGCAATGTTCTGCAGAGAGGAGGCTGCACAGGAGCAATGCTCTGCAGAGAGGAGGCTGCACAGGAGCATTGCTCTGCAGAGAGGAGGAGGCTGCACAGGAGCAATGTTCTGCAGAGAGGAGGCTGCACAGGAGCATTGCTCTGCAGAGAGGAGGAGGCTGCACAGGAGCATTGCTCTGCAGAGATGAGGCTGCTCAGGAGCAATGTTCTGTAGAGAGGAGGCTGCACAGGAGCATTGCTCTGCAGAGAGGAGGCTACACAGGAGCAATGCTCTGCAGAGAGGAGACTGCACAGGAGCAATGCTCTGCAGAGAGGAGGCTGCACAGGAGCGATGCTCTGCAGGGAGGAGGCTGCACAGGAGCAATGCTCTGCAGAGAGGAGGCTGCACAGGAGCATTGCTCTGCAGAGATGAGGCTGCACAGGAGCAATGCTCTACAGTAAGGAGGCTGCACAGGAGCAATGCTCTGCAGAGAGGAGGCTGCACAGGACCAATGCTCTGCACAGAGGAGGCTGCACAGGAGCATTGCTCTGCATGAGGGGAGGCTGCACAGGAGCAATGCTCTGCAGAGAGGAGGAGGCTGCACAGGAGCAATGCTCTGCAGAGAGGAGGCTGCACAGGAGCAATACTCAGCAGAGAGGAGCCTGCACAGGAGCAATGTTCTGCATGAGTGGAGCCAACATGCTGGCGACGGCGGAGTGAAAATGCCGTGACGGGGAAGACGATGACCCGCTGGTAAGTATGACAGGCAGAGTGCCTCTGTCCTCTGCTGACCACTCTGCCCGCCGCACTGCGCTGACCACTCTGCCCGCCGCACTGCGCTGACCACTCTGCCCACCCCACTCACTGCTAACCACTGAGCCACCATACTCCTGCTAATCACTGAGCCACCGCGCACTACTAACCACTGAGCCACTGCGCAGTGCTAAAGTGCTAACCACTGAGCCACCGCGCAGTGCTAACCACTGAGCCACCGCCCAGTGCTAACCACTGAGCCACCGCGCAGTGCTAACCACTGAGCCACCGCGCAGTGCTAACCACTGAGCCACCGCGCAGTGCTAACCACTGAGCCACTGCGCAGTGCTAACCACTGAGCCACCGCGCAGTGCTAACCACTGAGCCACCGCGCAGTGCTAACCACTGAGCCACTGCGCAGTGCTAACCACTGAGCCACCATATACAGTGCTAACCACTGAGCCACCGTATACAGTGCTAACCACTGAGCCACCATATACACTGCTAACCACTGAGCCACCATATACAGTGCTAACCACTGAGCCACCATATACAATGCTAACCACTGAGCCACCTGTATTCAGTGCTAACCACTGAGCCACCGTATACAGTGCTAACCACTGAGCCACCATATACAGTGCTAACCACTGAGCCACCGTATACAGTGCTAACCACTGAGCCACCGTATACAGTGCTAACCACTGAGCCACCATATACAGTGCTAACCACTGAGCCACCTGTATACACAGAATTAATTTCACAGCACTCCCCTAAATATTAGTAAATAAACTATATATGCATTCTAGACTACCCGATTCTTTAGAATCGGGCTCACAGCTAGTATATATATATATATATATATATATATATATATATATATATATAGCAGTATGTGCGAAAGGGGGCCCAATGAGACTCTTTCACCCGGGGTCCACAAAAACCTGGAGCCGGCCCTGCTTGGTGGACTACAGTTTGTAAAATGACCTTTCCCGTCCCCCCTCAAACAATCCCTAGCCGGATCTGTGAGATCCGAGAAGGCAGCTAGATCTTCCTCCTCAATATCAAATTGATGGTATTTTTCCTCGCTGTTAAGTGTGAAAAATCTTTTACATTTTAACTTTCTCGCGAAAAGGTTTAGATCTTTAACCCATTCAAAATCATTATAATGATTTTTTGGGACAAATGAAAGTCCTTTAGAGAGTACTCATTTCTCTATGTAAGAGAGTTATTAGTCTGTTAGGTTTATGATCCTGTTTTCGTCTACTGCTTCGGACTTGCCCCCGTTCTCAAATTCTCCCTCTTAGTGGATAGTAGACCGCTCAAAAAGGACCCTAATGTTGTAGGTCCCAATGATACAGATCCAAAACAGGTTAAACATCATTCCCATCATACATCATACTTGTCACTCCTGATGAACCCTACGATGTTAGAGGGGAAACGCGTCAAGGGAAGGACTCAGGAATCAGATAAGCTTTCATGTTTGAAATGTATCACTATTGACCTGCTTTTGTCTGTCTAGGGTCTACAATAACATTGTTTATATGATGTTCTCATTTTCAGGTTACTCCACCAGCCAATCAGACGCCCACTCTCTGTGACAGCGTTTGTGATTGGCTGTTGGGCTCTTCCCAGATTGGCTGACATCATAATAATGTGAAAATAAATAATTTTAATAAATGACGTAGCACTTTGCTGTATTTTTGATTCTCAGAGCAGATAAAGCAGACAACTGCAGGCTGCCTGACTTTACCTTGGCTGCCAATCAAAATACAGCGAAGCCCAATATTTGTTTCTAAATTATTTAAATAAATAATTAAAAAATATGCCTGGGCTCCTGCCATATTTTGATCACCAGCCAGGTAAAACCAGGCAGCTGAGGGCTGGGATTTTCAGAGTGGTAAGGTCTAAGCGTTCTGGCATCCCCCACGCTGAAAACCACAGCATGCAGCCACCTTTGAAAATGGCGCATTCATCGTAGCGCCATTTCCAGACACTTTACTCGACTCTTCCAGTGGCCGGGTGGGGGGGTCGCATGCTGGGTAATAGTGGGGTTAATGCCAGCTTTGTATTCTCATCTGGTGCTAAGCCTGAAATTCATGGCATCAAATCAAATTAAGCATGGCCACTATGATTTTCTAGTAAGCTTAACAAAAAACAGAGAGAAAAAGGTTTTATTAGAAACTAGCTGTGAGCCCGATGCAAATGCATCGGGTGTCTAGAATATTTTTTTTTTTTTTTTTAGATTTTCAAATAATAATACAATTATTCCAATGACATCTTTACACCAACTACATATATTTGTATGGTTGATATCATTTAAGGAAAATTGAACTATTATGTTGTAAGGGTCTTAGAACACAAAGTAGCAATACTTCTTAATATGTCAATTGTTTGAATTGATGAATTAACAGTACTAATGTGTGTATCTGCCAGTTTGTGTCAGCCCACCAATCGCGTCAAGATGCCCTTACGCCTGGTGGGACCTACTCTAACTAAATCCGAATTGATATAATTTAGATATTGTTAATAGCTGGATTTTTCTTACATTTTTTGAGGATTGTGATGTAAATAATAACATTTTGTTAATTGATACAGAAGGAGTTACCAAGTACAGACTTGCAGCAATATCCATACAATAACAAAAAAACTTGTAGTTAACCTACGGTAAATGGAGTTAACATAGCTTCAGCAGGTGCATAAGATGCATCCACTAACTAACCACAGGTGACTGCAGTTGTTGTGGATGACACTGCCGCAACTATGTTGTCTGCACAAACCGCAAGTTAAGTACAAATTACATATATGCAATTATGAAAATTACAGCAACTCTGTTGTTGGTGAGTCCTTCATGATCAATTATTATCATTTAGTATATTCCTCAACAAAGTGAAAAAATGTCAGAAAAATGTCGTGGTAGAATCTAATTAATAATTTATGTTTGTCCCTATCTATCTAAACATGTGGAACACACCTTGCTAATGAGATGTGTGTGAACAGCCATCCCACCCGTCTCTTAGCTGTTCACAAAAAGCTCTCCCTTTAAAGAATAAGAATCAAATCTCTCAGCACGTAGAGTACTGGAGCTTTAAATAGTGGTTTCTATCACCCTGTGAGAAAATCAGAATGATACACATCTCCAATGAAATCTGTAATGTGTTTTTCCACAAACATTGTATAAACTATGCACATAAAAAACTGAAATTGAAAAGACTAAACTAATTTTTTTTTTTTTTTTTTTTTTTTTTTTTAAATAGAAAAGGTAAAAATATAAAATATGCAAAAGTTCATCCCAAAATATTCCGATAGACAATATTTTTGGTGAAGACTTTCTCACAGTTCGGCACCAATTTGCCTTGAATGCATGAATCCACCACTTTCACCTTCACATTGCATCGTCTCTTCACACGTGAGAAAGCCACATATAATTGTCCATGACCAAAAACAGGTTCTGGCAAGTAAATCCCCACTTTCTCCAAAGTTTGTCCTTGGGATTTATTTATGGTCATGGCAAAGGCAGGCTTCACGGGAAATTGCCGACGTCTTAGTTTGAAAGGCAATCCAGTCTCTGATGGACAGAGATCAATTCTTGGAATGAAGACTACATTTCCTTCATCCGAGCCAGAAATTACTTTTGCTTGTATCAAGTTGTCAAACAAAGCAATAATAATCATCCGAGTCCCGTTACAAAGTCCTTTTCTGCTGTTAAAATTACGCAAAAGCATTATAATTGTACCAACTTTTAATTTCAGGAGATGAGAAGGCATTCCTGTTGGTGTTAGAGAATTTAGAAATTCCACGGGATATTGTTCGGGATTTTCTGTCTCATCTGGATCAATGGAATCGTGGCTCAAATATTCAATGTATTCACCAGGAATACAATCCATAACTTTTGAATTGATCAAATCCACAGCGTCATTTTTGGGACAAAGAATGGCATGTGATGCAGCATTCTGAATACTTTCGTCATTATTCACATCAATGACAATGTTTTCACCAAATATATCCAAGATTAAAGAGCCAGTGCAGATCATGTCTTGCGGGATCTCAATGACATCATCACCAAGGTTGTAATCATTGGACAATTCTCCATTTCCTAATTGAATTAACCAATTGCTATAATCCGGATCAATGGAGCGCATGTTGTTAATGAGCGGCAATTGATTGAAAAGCTGCCATTGTCGTGAATATTTAATGCAGCTCTCTACGATATCTGTCCTTGTTCCATGAGAGATGATAGGAAGACACTGGCGAAAGTCTCCTCCCAGAACAATGACTTTCCCTCCAAAGGGTAATTTATTTTTCTTGGAGACATCAGTTGTCATGACATCCCGTAATAATTGATCAATTACATGCAAAGCGTATTTTGACAACATAGTAGACTCATCGATGATGAAGAGTTTGGTAGTCTTCAAATGTTGGGCCGCATCAGTATCATTTTTGATTCTTGAAACAGATGTCTCATTAATTGGTATTGGTATGCCATACAGTGAATGGATAGTTCTTCCTCCTTGCAATAGATTAGCAGCAATCCCTGTACTGGCTGCAGGTGAGACAACTTCTCCTTCTCCTCTCAGTTCATGAATCAATAGATGATAGAGATAGGTTTTCCCACTTCCACCGGGACCATCAAGGAAAAAGCACTTTGCCTTATCACTTGTATCCTCTAAAGCTTTATGGATTGCAGTATAGGCCAAACGTTGTTGATCATTTAAGGTGACTTTCATTTCATGTGCTCTTACTAACTCTTCTTCTTTGTTGTATTGAGGACGAATGTGTGGTTTTCTTTTTGGGCGTGGCAGATTAAAATCAATAAAATGTTTAGCATGAAATTTTAAAACATGTTCAACATCAGTCATGGCATATCCTTCACAATGCTCACAATCATCAGTGTCAGGGTGGTAGGCATGACAGTAATCTTGAACGAAGTGTTGTTTAAATTCTTGCCACAACTCCAGGGGATGATTAGGAGGACCAAACACACATATATATGCAAACATGTCACGGAGCTGTGCAGGCATATTGAGAACACAGGCATCCAATAAAGTTTTTCTCCAAACACTGTCATCGAAGAGCAATCCATGGGCTAATGCCGCCTCTTTAAAAGTGGAGTATGTGACTTCCTTAACAGTCTTAAGGTTGTCAAAACTTGTAGCTCCTTTAACATGGAGTAACAACAGCCTTAAAAAATAACGTTCTTGTTCTTGAATACTAACAGTGTAGAGTCTACCAATGACTGAAGCACCTCCTCTCCTTCTAACTTCCCATGCACCTTCTTTCCAAACATAATGCTCCGGAATTTGACGATATAAGTACTCCCGAGCATTGGGATCATTCTCATTGAGGGTAAAGTAGGCCATGAGTGTTGATTGTCTGTCCATTGAATAACTGATGTTGTCCGCAGAATCACCCTCGTGAAAAAAAAGTGATTGTGAATGAGGCAGATGTACTGCAAGACGAATAATGCTGTGAGATTGTCTATGCATTTGGAAAGCAAAGATTCGCCAAGCTGCCTCTGGTGCACTGACATATCTGGAATCCATGAATTTATGAGTTTCATCGTGTCTGATGTTGGTTTCACAAATTTCCACATTGGCTTTGTCATGACCTTTGTACACATATTTGAAGAGGTATTTTACGCTCTGAATGGAAGCACATACTTCCACATTGATATGGCACTTATATTTTAATAGAAGGAAAGGGTTATATGGAACCACCCAAGAATTATCAATCATCTTGGAATGGTGTTGAAAAGAAGGTCCTTCGTTTCTTTGATAACTTGGATATGCATCCTCAGGTATAACAGTTTTTGTTTGAAACTTTTTGGGAAAAGCTTTTTTACACTTTCCATTCTCCATACATGGAGAATTGGGATTGTGTTGTCCACAGGGGCCATGGATCATGTGTTGCATGACAATTTGATGGAGCACAGGGTAATGTAATGGATCAGGAATTTCAGCCCAAACAGTATTGTCCACTTCCACCTCAGTTCTTAGTTTTGAGTTGGAATCCAGAATAATTAGAATGTGAGCATGTGGTAGGCCTCGCTTTTGAAATTCTATCACATGAACCATAGCACAAACCTTACCAAATAATCCACAATTAATATCTTTCAAAAGGGCTTCAAGTTTAATCCTGAATACACGTGCCACTAAATCCGGGCGATGTTCAGCACGCTGCCATGGCTGTAAATTTGTTGCAATTTCACTCCATTTTGGATTACAGGTCATCGTTATAAAAAGATCTGGTCTTCCAAATTTAGTTACAATCGCCATGGCATCTTGATACCTCTGCTGCATGTTTCGGGGACTTCCCTCAAAGGAAGATGGTAAAATTACCGTCTTGCCAATGGGGATTCCTTTTTCTACGGATTTTCTCAGCAAATGTTCTTGAAGGAGACAATAATCTTCTACCTTCAAATCCTTCTGGTGTTGTCGTATAAAATTTAAACGATTGGCCTCGATCTTAACATAGGCATCCACCAAGTACTGCTGTGTCAGTTTACCTCCATTAAGGACAGGATTGAATTCTGTCCGTACTGACAGCAAATAACAGTAATACTGCAGCTGTGTCACCCTGCGAGCATTTTGGCCTTGCTGTATGAGTGATTCATGCCACCCTTGCTCTCCATGAGGGAAAAACAATGGATACAGTAATGCATCCAAATTACTGTGTAAAATACTTATTTGGTGTGTTTTGGGGGCCAACGGATTATTTGGGTCTGGTTTTAGATGTATTAAAATGTCTCTATTAAATGGTGGCTCTCCATCAGCATTTTCAAAGATGACTGCGACTTCATGGACAGTAGGGTTGTTATACCGTCTTGGGTCTTGCTCTCTGTCTTGTTTAATTGCCATGATGATATTAGGCATTTTTGTGCCATGTTCCAATGCTTTCTGTTCTTCCTCTTCCTCCACTTGCCGTAACATTTTGTAAGCTGAAACAAATGGATTAATACCTTCCAATTGCTCAGCAATAATTCTCATCAAGGCTGGATTACACTTGAGATTTTCTGGAGACTGTAGGCGTTGTTCAGTAGCAGTAGCACTATCCAAAATATACAGCTGTGCATATGCTGGAACTTGACCTTCAGCGGGGTGGAGAGTTCCAGTTCTATGATAAATTTGGCCATGAATCCGGAAACAATAAGGACCGTGTCCAGGTGGTTGAGAAACACTTGCACCCATGGAAGCAAATGCAAAGGAACTATTAATGCTCCTGATATTGTCCATGAGATTTTTACTATATGGGCTGTCTCCTTTGAGTAAAGTAGTGAAGAGCTCAGGGTACTGAGGTAATGGTACCTTAACTTTGCCCTTGTGACAACAAAGGGAGAACTGTCCATCAGATGGCCTTTCAGCCTCAAAATGTTGTGCTTCACAATGTTCACATAACACATTCATGGGCCCACAGGTATGTTCTAAAATACCGGTATCGTCATCAGTAAAGCCAATAGGGATTGATGACGTAGGTGAAGTGAGCAACAGATGACCTTTTTTGTAGATGCCTACATAAATAAGGCGTTGCTGTGTAGAACTGTCAATACATCCAACAAAAGAAGTAGTGACTGGAGACTTCTTAGGGATGGTTTTTTTTTGGCGTAGTTGACGCTGTGAGGCAGCCAAATGGGCCAAATGGCGTTGTTTTGAGGTAGGTGACATAATTTGTAAACGTTTGACTTTAGCCAATTGATGTCTTGTCATGGCAGAAGCAATCTTGTCTGTTCTTGTTTTAGAAGAACATTTGCCCTTCACTTT